>CAWUFW010001063.1:450506-520506 GCA_963921515.1 Calotriton arnoldi
GCCCTAAACCCTAAAACACTACCCCCGCATGACCCCTACACTACCCAAATACCAATGCACTACCCTAATCCCTAAAATACTACCCCCGCACAACCCCTACACTACCCAAAGACCACTGCACTACCCTAAACTCTAAAACAATACCCCCGCACGACTCCCTACACTACCCAAAGACCACTGCACTACCCTAAACCCTAAAACACGACCTCCTACACTACACAAACACCACTGCACTACCCTAAACCCTAAAAACTACCCCAGCACGAACCCCTACACTACCCAAACACCACTGCACTACCCTAAACCATAAAACACTACCCCCAGCAGTACCCCCTACGCTACCCAAACACCACTGCACTACCCTAAACCCTAAAACACTACCCCAGCAGTACCCCCTACACTACCCAAACACCATTGCACTACCCTAAACCCTAAAACACTACCCCAGCAGTATCCCCTACACTACCCAAACACCACTGCACAACCCTAAACCCTAAAACACTAACCCCAGCACGACCCCTACATTACCCAAACACCACTGTACTACCCTAAACCCTAAAACACTCCCCCAGCACGACTCCCTACACTACCCAAACACCACTGCACTACCCTAAACCCTAAATCTACCCCCAGCATGACCCCCTACACTACACAAACACCACTGCACTACCCTAAACCCTAAAACACTACCCCCAGCACGACCCTCTTCACTACCTAAACACAACTGCACAATTTGTTACAGGCGTTGCAACGCAGGCCTGTGGTGCTTACTGGAAGTACCTGGTGGGCTGGTTGGGCCCCAGGGACTCTCAGGATTCAAGGTGACCTAATCCCCCAACTTAAAACACGCCACGGGGCGTGTTTGCACAGTGGTGAAGGGAGGGGGCGGGGCCTTAGGTGACATGTGCGCAAACACGCCCTGTGGTGCGCTTTAAGTTGGGGAGTTAATTCCCTTTGAATCCTGGGGGCCAACTAGCCCACCAGGTACCTTCAGTAAGCACAACAGAGGTGCGTTGCAGAGAGGTGAAAAAGGTGCGTGGCCTCGGAACGCCTCTCTGCAACTCAGCTCTGTGGTCCTAACTGTAGGTACCTGGGGGCTAGTTGGGCCCCAGGGACCCTCAGGATTCAAGGGGACTTAATCCCGCAACTTAAAACGCGCCACGAGGCGCGTTTACACACATGTCACCTCAGGCCCCCTCCCTTCACCACTGTGCAAACGCGCACTGGCTCTGGTTAGTCAGAGTCAGTTACCACCAGTACCCGTCTGAAAAGTTGTGGGCACAGGATGATTTTGCAACAAGGCCTCTTTCTGCTCCTCTGTTGGTTCTTTCTGCACATCTTTTGCTTCTTTCTGTGCGTTTTTCTTCTTTCTTCACATGTCCTACCTCTGTTGGCATAGTTAGAAACTAGCATTTAAAAAACCTTTGAAATTCACTTAAAAATCATAGTTTTCAGGCACGTTATAGTTAGAAATTAGCATTTAAAAAACCTTTGAAATTCACTGAAAAAACCATAGGTTTCAGGCACGTTATAGTTAGAAATTAGCATTTAAAAAACCTTTGAAATTCACTGAAAAAACCATAGGTTTCAGGCACGTTATAGTTAGAAAATAGCATTTAAAAAACCTTTGAAATTCACTGAAAAAACCATAGGTTTCAGACACGTTATAGTTAGAAATTAGCATTTAAAAAACCTTTGAAATTCACTGAAAAAACCATAGGTTTTAGGGACAGTTATAGTTAGTTGGACATTGCACTCGTACAAAACCCGTGAAATTCCCCTGTTATAGTTAGTTCAGCTAACTATAACTCGCGCCCGCAATGCACTGCTGATGACGTCACATATTACATCACTCATGACATGGTCAGTGACATCACTGATGACATCACTGATGACATCTCAAATGACATCACTGATGACATCATCCATGTGATAATTTCATGCATCTTCTCACACCCTAATATAACTTTTGATACACCCACTCTAAATTACAGACTGCCATTCTCAAAACCATAGACACTCCAACACCAAAAACTACATACCCACTCACTGATTCTTAGGTCTACACACACATCCACTCACTCACCTGTACAGTCACTCATACTTACAGTCACTCAGTACAGGACTATCATATGCACTCATACACCTATATAAACACTCACACACCGCCACTCATCCATAGAGGTACTCACACACCTAGTCAGTCATGCAAAAATTAATCACACACCCATTTACTCACCTATACAGTTATACACACACCAGCTCACTTACTCATACAAATACTAGCACATTCTTACGCTCTTATACAATAACTGATACAAGCACACACGCATCCATACAGCCACTCTCACAATAACACACTCTCACTTATACCCATTTAAATACTCTAACACACATATATACTGCCTTTTACATATGTAGTTACTCGCACATGTACCACTGAGATATACATTCACTCACTAACACACCCATACACACACTCACCCACCCAAGCAGTCCATCACAGATGCACTCTTGAAATCATGCACCCAGTGAATCACCCACTCACACATCTATGTATAGAGTCACACACACCCCACCCACACAAACACTCAGGCAGCCATACAGATACTCAGAGAACCAATCAATAACCCATATAGACACTCATGTAGCTATTCGCAAATCCATGCATCCACTTACACACCAACAAACAGACGGATACAGACATTCACACAGTTTAGTCACTAACCCATGCATTCAGTAAGATACGTTTAATCACTCACTTGTAGAGTCAGTCACTCACGTACTAAATCATCCATTCAGACACTTATACACCCACTCATTCTTCAATACGCCTTGCCCTATATATATTAAACATATTTAAACTTTACAGAAACACACAGTCACTGGATGATGTCATCAGTGATGTCATCAGTGATGTCATTTGAGATGTCATCAGTGATATCATCAGTGATGTCACTGACCATGTCATGAGTGATGTAATATGTGACGTCATCAGCAGTGCATTGCGGGGCGCGAGTTATAGTTAGCTGAACTAACTATAACAGGGGAATTTCACGGGTTTTGTACGAGTGCAATGTCCAACTAACTATAACTGTCCCTAAAACCTATGGTTTTTTCAGTGAATATATATATATATAACATATTTAAACTTTACAGAAACACACTGGATGATGTCATCAGAGATGTCATTTGAGATGTCATCAGTGATGTCACTGACCATGTCATGAGTGATGTAATATGTGATGTCATCAGCAGTGCATTGCGGGGGCGCGAGTTATAGTTAGCTCAACTAACTATAACGGCCGAATTTCTCTGGTTTTGTACGAGTGAAATGTCCAACTAACTATAACGTCCCTGAAACCTATGGTTTTTTCAGTGAATATATATATATATCTAATGGAAACTTGGGTGTGTCCATCCATGTAGTATTGAGTTCAGAGGCCACTAACAAATAATTCTGTCTGCCCAGAGTACACCATCCTCAAGCAATGTTGCAGGTGGTTCATGGGTTACAGTTCATTAGGTTCCCTGTTTCAAGTTGGTATTGAGCCTGTGCTCGGTGAGATGGTCTAGGGGCTCTAAAACTGGCTCATAGTTGCAGAAAAATGCAAAAACAATGAATTTCTTCCTCCCTTCTCTCTTTCGCTTTTTCCTTTTCTCCCTCCTCTCCCTTATCTTTCCCTCACCTGAAGCAATTGTTGTGCCTGCAGTAATTACCCAGGTGAGCTGGAGAAAGTGGCAGAGGCACCATAGTGGCCTCCTGCCTCTAAAAACGCCCTACAAGGGCTTCAGCCCACCAGAGAAGTGCCAAATGGACTAAGCAGGCAGTCCTGGCTCTCTTTCTCCCACCCAGCCATTGTTGACTCAAAGGCCCTGCTGAACAGGCAGCAACAGAAACCTCTCTGCAGGCCTGAAGACTTACATGAACACGGTGATGATTTCAGATGAAACATGGCAATTTAGCTGTACTAAGGAAGAAACATAAAGTTTTGGGAGCATATACAAACTGTTGGACTTTGAGTTGACTTTGGTTTGTTTGT
Organism: Calotriton arnoldi; assembly: GCA_963921515.1. Taxonomy (NCBI): domain Eukaryota; kingdom Metazoa; phylum Chordata; class Amphibia; order Caudata; family Salamandridae; genus Calotriton; species Calotriton arnoldi. Next base: position 454,550 of record CAWUFW010001063.1, read on the forward strand.
TATGTATTAGGGAGTGTAACTCAGACACTGGTAGCTCATTAGGTCAGTTTTATTTGCAGCAGCCTACCCACCTCCCAAGTGATTATACTCAAGTCAGTCACATTATGCATCAGCCTTTTTCAAAAGGGTTTGAATGGGTCGCCACAGCTAATGGCAATGAAATAGTCATCATAAAAGGGCCTGCCAAGTGTCACGTATCACTGATTAGATTAACACATCTGGCCTCTTTCCAAGACTAAACAGCTGTGGAAACTCACAAGCAGCCTGGCATTAATATTAATTCTATTTTTACCGAGCTAATAACGTGTCCGCATAGCCCTGACCCGTCCACTCTCAATGCAACAGCAGAGCTGCACCCCCTCACATTCATTGGTGGAGCACCTGAGTCTGAGGCCAGTGGGCCTGCTGACTGTGTCAAGTGTGGAGTTAGTTTGCAGGCAGTGGCTTGCTTTCATGTCCTGTCCAACTCTGACCCGGTACAGTAGTCGTTAAATGTGAGGTGGGTGTGAAACCTCATCACACTATCTGAAGTGTAACAGTGGCAGGAGACAAGAAAAACAAACCCCTGCTTTTTCTGTGGAAAATGCTGTTACTGGCGTCAGCTTTCAAAGTGAGAAAGTTGTGATGTTAGTTAATTTAATCATTTTATTTCTTATGTTGTCTTATTTGATTTCTTATACACCTGTAGTGTTTCAGTTCTTTTCTGCTGCTGGAGACTGGCCTGTTAGCTCAGAGTAAGGACTCAGCATTTCTTCATTCATTCCCTGAGAGCTGGGCTACCCTGCTGGATCAGCACACTGTAACTGTTACAGGGAGTGACATTCTTGGCACCGACCTGTCACAAAAGGTGATATTGTTTGTCAAGAATTACAGTTGGGAAATGAATTGCATTCTTGGTCAAAACCAGTTTTAGTCTCTATAATTTTTACCCGTGTTTGCAACAGAGGCAAAGACAAATGGATGAGTGAGAGGGGGTGAAAGGAGAGTAGAGAGTCAAAGGGGGAAGGTAGGAGGTGAGAGGAGAGAGGCAAAGGGACATTGCAGAAAAGGGAGATTGGAGAAGAGAGAGCGAGACACAAAAGGAGCAGCTACGAGAATGAAAGACAATGGTAGGAGGGTGAGGGGAAATAGGAAGAGAGGCAAAGGAAGTAGAGAGAAAGGATGGAGTTCGGTGAGAGCAGAAGGAGAGAGAGAGAAAATTGAGCTGGAAAGGCACAACAGGAGGAGAGAAAAAGAGAAAACGGGAGAAAGGGGAAGGCCTAGAGAAGGTGAGGCGAGACGGAAAACAATGGTGATAAGAAAGAAAGATAATAGAGGAAGATAAGGAGAGCTAAAGAAGCAGGGAAAGGTAAAGAGGAAAGACGAAGACTGAAAAGAGAAAGAGAGATGAGAAGAAGATGGATGAGAGGAAGATAAAGGTGAGTGAATATGACGAGAGAACAAGAGAGGGAGTGAGGTGAGGTTAGTGAGAAACACAAGAGGAGAAGCGAGAGGCAGCAACGTTAAATAAAGCATTCATTGGCAAAGCAAGGATGGAGACAGTGTGTTGAGAGGTTCCTGGTCTGAAAGAACCATGGAAGGATAGATATAGCCTAGTGCACACAATCTGACTTCCCTAATGGCCAGCAGTCTAAGGGCCTGATATAGCGGTCGGTGGAGTGGAGATTCCTTCAACAGGGCCCCTTCATTGGTCTGGCTGACCTTTGGAAGCGTGTGGAGCTTAAGGCCCTCTCGATACAAGGACACCAAAACAATAAACGTCGATGGAGAATGGTCCAAATCTACAAATGTTGTGACTGAACGCAGCTGAGCATGTTAATTTCAGTCACATGATTAATGTCACTCACTGTACTGACTGCTAGCACATCTTCTCCAGCACAGTCTTAGAGGTACACAGTGGGAAGGACATTTTGGTACCAAAGTTTTCAGGTAGCCAGGGTGTGGTAATGAAGAAGGATGCTTCGTAGTCCATGTAAGTAGTAAGTAGGTTTATTCAGGATAAGTTGTTATGATGTAAAGTAGAGCCCCACCAGGAGCAGCCTTCCTGCTGCTCAGCCCATCCACCAATCTTAGAAAAGGATTCAATTAGTGACATAGTGTAAGGTTATCAGGAGCGTTCCAGCTTGATTACTTTAGGTTCTAGATTAATACATTTCACATAAAGGGCAATTTCTGATATTTATCTCATGACATTGATTAAGTAGCTTTTTCCAGCTCATTGCCACTCAAAGGGCCTGGTTCACAAACTACATTTTGTAGTAAGAAAAGTAGTACTACAGTAGTAATAGTTACTGCAAGCCACAACTCACAAACTTACAGGTGAAAATCGTTCACGTCCACCTCGCCTTTATTTTCTAAGCTGAGATTTACTACTCAGCAGTAGTGAATGTGGGAGTCACTAGGGACTAGGGGAGTGGCTGAAAATGGAGAATATCTAATAAAATCTAATACTTAATGGGAGGGATTTAGGAAGGGTTAAGGAGGGGTTTAGTGATGGCTAAGGGAGTTAGGGAGGGTAATGCTCATACAAACACCCACTAAAGAAGTCACTATTGCCTTAAAGGTGACAAAACTGTTGCAAATGCACCCCGGTCCAAACTTGGAATAAGTCTAGCACCACATCAGGACACTCGCAGGCACTGCAACACACTCCCAAAGAAAATAAGGGTAGGCTGCGACTTAATCTCCCACTGCCTAAAAAAAATAACGAATCTGACATTGTGTAATGTAACTGGCACTCAGGTTAAGTGCTCCAATGCCCATGGTCCGAGTTTGTGCTGTATAATACTCCGAAACGGTGTGTGTGTGTATATATATATATATATATATATATTCACTGAAAAAACCATAGGTTTTAGGGACAGTTATAGTTAGTTGGACATTGCACTCGTACAAAACCCGTGAAATTCCCCTGTTATAGTTAGTTCAGCTAACTATAACTCGCGCCCCCGCAATGCACTGCTGATGACGTCACATATTACATCACTCATGACATGGTCAGTGACATCACTGATGACATCACTGATGACATCTCAAATGACATCACTGATGACATCACTGATGACATCATCCAGTGACTGTGTGTTTCTGTAAAGTTTAAATATGTTTAATATATATAGGGCAAGGCGTATTGAAGAATGAGTGGGTGTATAAGTGTCTGAATGGATGATTTAGTACGTGAGTGACTGACTCTACAAGTGAGTGATTAAACGTATCTTACTGAATGCATGGGTTAGTGACTAAACTGTGTGAATGTCTGTATCCGTCTGTTTGTTGGTGTGTAAGTGGATGCATGGATTTGCGAATAGCTACATGAGTGTCTATATGGGTTATTGATTGGTTCTCTGAGTATCTGTATGGCTGCCTGAGTGTTTGTGTGGGTGGGGTGTGTGTGACTCTATACATAGATGTGTGAGTGGGTGATTCACTGGGTGCATGATTTCAAGAGTGCATCTGTGATGGACTGCTTGGGTGGGTGAGTGTGTGTATGGGTGTGTTAGTGAGTGAATGTATATCTCAGTGGTACATGTGCGAGTAACTACATATGTAAAAGGCAGTATATATGTGTGTTAGAGTATTTAAATGGGTATAAGTGAGAGTGTGTTATTGTGAGAGTGGCTGTATGGATGCGTGTGTGCTTGTATCAGTTATTGTATAAGAGCGTAAGAATGTGCTAGTATTTGTATGAGTAAGTGAGCTGGTGTGTGTATAACTGTATAGGTGAGTAAATGGGTGTGTGATTAATTTTTGCATGACTGACTAGGTGTGTGAGTACCTCTATGGATGAGTGGCGGTGTGTGAGTGTTTATATAGGTGTATGAGTGCATATGATAGTCCTGTACTGAGTGACTGTAAGTATGAGTGACTGTACAGGTGAGTGAGTGGATGTGTGTGTAGACCTAAGAATCAGTGAGTGGGTATGTAGTTTTTGGTGTTGGAGTGTCTATGGTTTTGAGAATGGCAGTCTGTAATTTAGAGTGGGTGTATCAAAAGTTATATTAGGGTGTGAGAAGATGCATGAAATTATCACATGGATGATGTCATCAGTGATGTCATTTGAGATGTCATCAGTGATGTCATCAGTGATGTCACTGACCATGTCATGAGTGATGTAATATGTGACGTCATCAGCAGTGCATTGCGGGGCGCGAGTTATAGTTAGCTGAACTAACTATAACAGGGGAATTTCACGGGTTTTGTACGAGTGCAATGTCCAACTAACTATAACTGTCCCTAAAACCTATGGTTTTTTCAGTGAATTTCAAAGGTTTTTAAATGCTAATTTCTAACTATAACGTGTCTGAAACCTATGGTTTTTTCAGTGAATTTCAAAGGTTTTTAAATGCTATTTTCTAACTATAACGTGCCTGAAACCTATGGTTTTTTCAGTGAATTTCAAAGGTTTTTTAAATGCTAATTTCTAACTATAACGTGCCTGAAACCTATGGTTTTTCAGTGAATTTCAAAGGTTTTTAAATGCTAGTTTCTAACTATGCCAACAGAGGTAGGACATGTGAAGAAAGAAGAAAAACGCACAGAAAGAAGCAAAAGATGTGCAGAAAGAACCAACAGAGGAGCAGAAAGAGGCCTTGTTGCAAAATCATCCTGTGCCCACAACTTTTCAGACGGGTACTGGTGGTAACTGACTCTGACTAACCAGAGCCAGTGCGCGTTTGCACAGTGGTGAAGGGAGGGGGGCCTGAGGTGACATGTGTGCAAACGCGCCCCGTGGCGCGTTTTAAGTTGCGGGATTAAGTCCCCTTGAATCCTGAGGGTCCCTGGGGCCCAACTAGCCCCCAGGTACCTACAGTTAGGACCACAAAGCTGAGTTGCAGAGAGGCGTTCCGAGGCCACGCACCTTTTTTCACCTCTCTGCAACGCACCTCTGTTGTGCTTACTGAAGGTACCTGGTGGGCTAGTTGGCCCCCAGGATTCAAAGGGAATTAACTCCCCAACTTAAAGCGCACCACAGGGCGTGTTTGCGCACATGTCACCTAAGGCCCCGCCCCCTCCCTTCACCACTGTGCAAACACGCCCCGTGGCGCGTTTTAAGTTGGGGGATTAGGTCACCTTGAATCCTGAGAGTCCCTGGGGCCCAACCAGCCCACCAGGTACTTCCAGTAAGCACCACAGGCCTGCGTTGCAACGCCTGTAACAAATTGTGCAGTTGTGTTTAGGTAGTGAAGAGGGTGGTGCTGGGGGTAGTGTTTTAGGGTTTAGGGTAGTGCAGTGGTGTTTGTGTAGTGTAGGGGGTCATGCTGGGGGTAGATTTAGGGTTTAGGGTAGTGCAGTGGTGTTTGGGTAGTGTAGGGAGTCGTGCTGGGGGAGTGTTTTAGGGTTTAGGGTAGTACAGTGGTGTTTGGGTAATGTAGGGGGTCGTGCTGGGGTTAGTGTTTTAGGGTTTAGGGTAGTGCAGTGGTGTTTGGGTAGTGTAGGGGATACTGCTGGGGGTAGTGTTTTAGGGTTTAGGGTAGTGCAATGGTGTTTGGGTAGTGTAGGGGTACTGCTGGGGGTAGTGTTTTAGGGTTTAGGGTAGTGCAGTGGTGTTTGGGTAGCGTAGGGGGTACTGCTGGGGGTAGTGTTTTATGGTTTAGGGTAGTGCAGTGGTGTTTGGGTAGTGTAGGGGTTCGTGCTGGGGTAGTTTTTAGGGTTTAGGGTAGTGCAGTGGTGTTTGTGTAGTGTAGGAGGTCGTGTTTTAGGGTTTAGGGTAGTGCAGTGGTCTTTGGGTAGTGTAGGGAGTCGTGCGGGGGTATTGTTTTAGAGTTTAGGGTAGTGCAGTGGTCTTTGGGTAGTGTAGGGGGTTGTGCGGGGGGTAGTATTTTAGGGATTAGGGTAGTGCATTGGTATTTGGGTAGTGTAGGGGGTCATGCGGGGGGTAGTGTTTTAGGGTTTAGGGCAGTGCAGTGTTGTTTAGGTAGTGTAGGGGGTCGTGCTGGGGGGAGTGTTTTGGGGTTTAGGGCAGTGCAGTGGTGTTCGGGTAGTGTAGGGGGTCGTGCTGGGAGTGTTTTAGGGTTTAGGGCAGTGCAGTCGTGTTCGGGTAGTGTAGGGGGTCGTGCTGGGGGGAGTATTTTAGGGTTTAGGGTAGTGCAGTGGTGTTTCTGTAGTGTAGGTGGTCATGCTGGGGGTAGTGTTCTAGTGTTTAGGGCAGTGCAGTGGTGTTCGGGCAGTGTAGGGGGTCGTGCTGGGGGTGGTGTTTCAGGGTTTAGGGCAGTGCAGTGGTGTTCGGGCAGTGTAGGGGGTCGTGCAGGGGGTGGTGTTTCAGGGTTTAGGGCAGTGCAGTGGTGTTCGGGCAGTGTAGGGGGTCGTGCAGGGGTGGTGTTTCAGGGTTTAGGGCAGTGGTGTTCGGGCAGTGTAGGGGGTCATGCTGGGGGTGGTGTTTCAGGGTTTGGGGCAGTGCAGTGGTGTTTGAGCAGTAAAGGGGTCATGCTGGGGGTGGTGTTTCAGGGTTTAGGGCAGTGCAGTGGTGTTCGGGCAGTGTAGGGGGCGGTGCAGGGGGTGGTGTTTCAGGGTTTAGGGCAGTGCAGTGGTGTTCGGGCAGTGTAGGGGGTCGTGCAGGGGGTGGTGTTTCACGGTTTAGGGCAGTGCAGTGGTGTTCGGGCAGTGTAGGGGCGGTGCAGGGGTGGTGTTTCAGGGTTTAGGGCAGTACAGTGGTGTTCGGGCATTGTAGGGGGTGGTGCTGGGGCTGGTGTTTCAGGGTTTAGGGCAGTGCAGTGGTGTTCGGGCAGTGTACGGGGTTGTGCTTGGGCTGGTGTTTCAGGGTTTAGGGCAGTGCAGTGGTGTGCGGGCAGTGTACGGGGTCGTGCTGGGGCTGGTGTTTCAGGGTTTAGGGCAGTGCAGTGGTGTTCAGGCAGTGTAGGGGGTCATGCTGAGGGTGGTGTTTCAGGGTTTAGTGCAGTGGTGTTCGGGCAGTGTAGGGGGTCGTGCTGGGGCTGGTGTTTCAGGGTTTAGGGCAGTGCAGTGGTGTTCGGGCAGTGTAGGGGCGGTGCAGGGGTGGTGTTTCAGGGTTTAGGGCAGTACAGTGGTGTTCGGGCATTGTAGGGGGTGGTGCTGGGGCTGGTGTTTCAGGGTTTAGGGCAGTGCAGTGGTGTTCGGGCAGTGTAGGGGGTCGTGCTGGGGCTGGTGTTTCAGGGTTTAGGGCAGTGCAGTGGTGTTCGGGCAGTGTAGGGGGTCGTGCTGGGACTGGTGTTTCAGGGTTTAGGGCAGTGCAGTGGTGTTCGGGCAGTGTAGGGGGTCATGCTGGGGCTGGTGTTTCAGGGTTTAGGGCAGTGCAGTGGTGTTCGGGCAGTGTAGGGGGTCTTGCTGGGGCTGGTGTTTCAGAGTCTAGGGCAATGCAGTGGTGTTCGGGCAGTGTAGGTGGTCTTGCTGGGGCTGGTGTTTCAGGGTTTAGGGCAGTGCAGTGGTGTTCGGGCAGTGTAGGGGGTCGTGCTGGGGCTAGTGTTTCAGGGTTTAGGGCAGAGCAATGGTGCTCAGGCAGTGTAGGGGGTTGTGCTGGGGGTGATGTTTCAGGGTTTAGGGCAGTGCAGTGGTGTTAGGGCAGTGTAGGGGGTCGTGCTGGGGGTGGTGTTTCAGGGTTTAGGGCAGTGCAGTGGTGTTCCGGCAGTGTAGGGGGTCGTGCAGGGGGTGGTGTTTCAGGGTTTAGTGCAGTGGTGTTCGGGCAGTGTAGGGGGTCGTGCTGGGGTGGTGTTTCAGGGTTTAGGGCAGTGCAGTGGTGTTCGGGCAGTGTAGGGTGTCGTGCTGAGGGGTGGTGTTTCAGGGTTTAGGGCAGTGCAGTAGTGTTTGGGCAGTGTAGGGGGTCGTGCAGGGGTGGTGTTTCAGGGTTTAGGGCAGTGCAGTGGTGTTCGGCCAGTGTAGGTAGTCTTGCTGGGGGTGGTGTTTCAGGGTTTAGGGCAGTGCAGTAGTTTTCGGGCAGTGTAGGCGGTCGTGCTGCGGCTGGTGTTTCAGGGTTTAGGGCAGTGCAGTGGTGTTCGGGCAGTGTACGGGGTTGTGCTTGGTCTGGTGTTTCAGGGTTTAGGGCAGTGCAGTGGTGTGCGGGCAGTGTACGGGGTCGTGCTGGGGCTGGTGTTTCAGGGTTTAGGGCAGTGCAGTGGTGTTCAGGCAGTGTAGGGGGTCATGCTGAGGGTGGTGTTTCAGGGTTTAGTGCAGTGGTGTTCGGGCAGTGTAGGGGGTCGTGCTGGGGCTGGTGTTTCAGGGTTTAGGGCAGTGCAGTGGTGTTCGGGCAGTGTAGGGGTCGTGCTGGGGCTGGTGTTTCAGGGTTTAGGGCAGTGCAGTGGTGTTCGGGCAGTGTAGGGGGTCTTGCTGGGGGTGGTGTTTCAGGGTTTAGGGCAGTGCAGTGGTGTTCGGGCAGTGTAGGGGGTCTTGCTGGGGGTGGTGTTTCAGGGTTTAGGGCAGTGGTGTTCGGGCAGTGTAGGGGGTCTTGCTGGGGGTGATGTTTCAGGGTTTAGGGCAGTGCAGTGGTGTTCGGGCAGTGTAGGGGTCTTGCTGGGGGTAGTGTTTCAGGGTTTAGGGCGGTGCAGTGGTGTTCGTGCAGTGTAGGGGGTCGTGCTGGGGGTGATGTTTCAGGGTTTAGGGCAGTGCAGTAGTGTTCGGGCAGTGTAGGCGGTCATGCAGGGGGTGGTGTTTCAGGGTTTAGGGCAGTGCAGTGGTGTTCTGGCAGTGTAGGGGGTCATGCTGGGGGTGGGGTTTCAGGGTTTAGGGCAGTACAGTGGTGTTCGGGCAGTGTAGGGGGTCGTGCAGGGGGTGGTGTTTCAGGGTTTAGGGCAGTGCAGTGGTGTTCGGGCAGTGTAGGGGGTCGTGCTGGGGCTGGTGTTTCAGGGTTTAGGGCAGTGCAGTGGTGTTCGGGCAGTGTAGGGGTCTTGCTGGGGGTGGTGTTTCAGGGTTTAGGGCAGTGGTGTTCGGGCAGTGTAGGGGGTCTTGCTGGGGGTGATGTTTCAGGGTTTAGGGCAGTGCAGTGGTGTTCGGGCAGTGTATGGGGTCTTGCTGGGGGTAGTGTTTCAGGGTTTAGGGCAGTGCAGTGGTGTTCGTGCAGTATAGGGGGTCGTGCTGGGGATGGTGTTTCTGGGTTTAGGGCAATGCAGTAGTGTTCGAGCAGTGTAGGGGGTTGTGCAGGGGGTGGTGTTTCAGGGTTTAGTGCAGTGGTGTTCGGGCAGTGTAGGGGGTCGCGCTGGGGGTGGTGTTTCAGGGTTTAGGGCAGTGCAGTGGTGTTCGGGCAGTGTAGGGGGTCGTGCTGGGGGTGGTGTTTCAGGGTTTAGGGCAGTGCAGTAGTGTTCGGGCAGTGTAGGGGGTCATGCAGGGGTGGTGTTTCAGGGTTTAGGGCAGTGCAGTGGTGTTCTGGCAGTGTAGGGGGTCATGCTGGGGGTGGGGTTTCAGGGTTTAGGGCAGTACAGTGGTGTTCGGGCAGTGTAGGGGGTCGTGCAGGGGTGGTGTTTCAGGGTTTAGGGCAGTGCAGTGGTGTTCGGGCAGTGTAGGGGTCGTGCTGGGGCTGGTGTTTCAGGGTTTAGGGCAGTGCAGTGGTGTTCGGGCAGTGTAGGGGTCTTGCTGGGGGTGGTGTTTCAGGGTTTAGGGCAGTGGTGTTCGGGCAGTGTAGGGGGTCTTGCTGGGGGTGATATTTCAGGGTTTAGGGCAGTGCAGTGGTGTTCGGGCAGTGTATGGGGTCTTGCTGGGGGTAGTGTTTCAGGGTTTAGGGCAGTGCAGTGGTGTTCGTGCAGTATAGGGGGTCGTGCTGGGGATGGTGTTTCTGGGTTTAGGGCAATGCAGTAGTGTTCGAGCAGTGTAGGGGGTTGTGCAGGGGTGGTGTTTCAGGGTTTAGTGCAGTGGTGTTCGGGCAGTGTAGGGGGTCGCGCTGGGGGTGGTGTTTCAGGGTTTAGGGCAGTGCAGTGGTGTTCGGGCAGTGTAGGGGGTCATGCACGGGTGGTGTTTCAGGGTTTAGGGCAGTGCAGTGGTGTTCGGGCAGTGTAGGGTGTTGTGCTGGGGCTGGTGTTTCAGGGTTTTGGGCAGAGCAGTGGTGTTCGGGCAGTGTAGGGGGTCATGCTGGGGGTAGTGTTTCAGGGTTTAGGGCAGTGCAGTGGTGTTCGGGCAGTGTAGGGGGTCGTGCTGGGGGTGGTGTTTCAGGGTTTAGGTCAGTGGTGTTCGGGCAGTGTAGGGGGTCTTGCTGGGGGTGATGTTTCAGGGTTTAGGGCAGTGCAGTGGTGTTCGGGCAGTGTAGGGGGTCTTGCTGGGGGTAGTGTTTCAGGGTTTAGGGCAGTGCAGTGGTGTTCGGGCAGTGTAGGGGGTCATGCTGGGGGTGGTGTTTCAGGGTTTAGGGCAGTGCAGTGGTGTTCGGGCAGTGTAGGGGGTCGTGAAGGGGGTGGTGTTTCAGGGTTTAGGGCAATGCAGTGGTGTTCGGGCAGTGTAGGGGGTCGTGCTAGGGGTGGTGTTTCAGGGTTTAGGGCAGTGCAGTGGTGTTCGGGCAGTGTAGGGGGTCGTGCTGGGGGTAGTGTTTTAGGATTTAGGTTAGTGCAGTGGTGTTTGGGTAGTGTAGGGGGTCGTGCTGGGGGTAGTGTTTTAGGGTTTAGGGTAGTGCAGTGGTGTTTGTGTAGTGTAGGGGTCATGTTTTAGGGTAGTGCAGTGGTGTTTGGGTAGTGTAGGGGGTCGTGCTGGTGGTAGTGTTTTAGGATTTAGGTTAGTGCAGTGGTGTTTGGGTAGTGTAGGGGGTCGTGCTGGGGGTAGTGTTTTAGGGTTTAGGATAGTGCAGTGGTGCTTGTGTAGTGTAGGGGGTCGTGCTGGGGGTAGTGTTTTAGGGTTTAAGGTAGTGCAGTGGTGTTTTTGTAGTGTAGGGGGTCATGTTTTAAGATGCAATGCTCCAATACCTGACCAGTCTGCACTACATAAAACTGCAAAAAAACTAAAAATAAAAAGTGTTTTGCACACTTTTGTCATTGGGCTATATGTGGGCTACATCTGGGTAATATTTGTGCTACATTTGGGCTCTTTTTTCACTGGTGGCCATCTTGGAAGACTTCTTTGTTATGAAGTTTCCTAATTTCTTCATTTACTGCAGTCTCCTCAGTAGGAAATGCTTTCAGTTTTTACTTTGATTCCATCAAGAAGGCATTCAGATGTCTCACATCTGCCATAAATTCAGAATGTTAGCACTCTAGTTGCTCATTAGATCACTGGAGTAAAGCTACTGCTCACCAGGGAGTTAACTGGAAGTCTGCTGCTGGTATTGAAAGTGATTGTTTCAGTCTGCATGTCAGAATTTTCTAATGAAATAGAAGAGGATTTGAGATCTCACTTAAAACATGCCCTAATTTTTCTTTCTGCAGCACTAACCATAATTTCTATTTCAAAAAGAACCCCTCATTTTGTTCCTTTTTAAATTAAATGTTTTAAGTGTTACTGGTTTATTCCCATCAAGATGGCTTCAGGTGTGCCATACTTTTGTCATAAATAAGGCTGTTAGCGCTCTAGTTGTTCTTTAGAACACTCTGGGAAGCTGCAGTAGAACACAAAGGCATCAACTGGCAGGCTGCTCCTGTTGAAATATAACAGGAAGATATTTGAGATCACACTTGAAATATGTCCTAATTTTTCTTTCTACAGCACTAACCATAATTTCTATGACAAAATGAACCCCATCATTTTGTTCCTTTTTAAATTAAATGTTTTAAGTGTTACCAGTTTATTCCAATCAAGATGGCTTCAGGTGTGCCATACTTTTGTCATAAGTAAGGCTGTTAGCGCTCTAGTTGTTCTTTAGAACACTCTGGGAAGCTGCAGTAGAACACAAAGGCATCAACTGGCAGGCTGCTCCTGTTGAAATATAACAGGAAGATATTTGAGATCACACTTGAAACATGTCCTAATTTTTCTTTCTACAGCACTAACCATAATTTCTATGACAAAATGAACCCCATCATTTTGTTCCTTTTTAAATTAAATTGTTTAAGTGTTACCAGTTTATTCCAATCAAGATGGCTTCAGGTGTGCCATACTTTTTTCATAAGTAAGGCTGTTAGCACTCTAGTTGTTCGTTAGAACACTCTGGGAAGCTGCAGTAGAACACAAAGGAATCAACTGACAGTCTCTGCCCTTGTTGGATGTACATGTTTTACTGAGAATGTCAGACTTCATTCTCACATGAGTGAGAAAGATAATGTGAATTTACAGAAAATATGTTCTCATTTTAGCTTCTGGAGCACCTTCCAAACCTCCATGGGACAAGCATGAGAAAATAGTGTTCTCTCAAACATGATTCATGATATCCCAGCAGAAGGTTTTTCACATGGTAAAATCACCTTAGAATACACCACAATTCCTAAAATTAGTATGGTACCATCAACAAATAAATTCTAATGTAACTAAAGCCTGTTATCACCCTTTATAGTTCTCCTTTTGGTGACCCTCAAAATCTTCTATTCACTACAATGCATTTCAATGAGGTACTATCATTTATATTGGTCCCAAGATGGCTGCCAGCAATTCCAGGATGAAGTGCTGACAGCCAATCAGATCTCACGATGACATGTGTGGTTAGGCTCCGCCCAGATATATATGTGACTTTACTTTTGATTTTCTCAGGAACTACTGAACGGATTTACACCATTTAAGCAAAAGGCACGACACTGAACCAAGGGCTACTTCTTTGCCAAATTTGGTGTAATTCCGTTCAGCAGTTCGGGCTGTAGCTGCGACTAAAGGTTCCTATGGAAAAATGAATGGGGAAAACGCGTTTTGGGACCCCCCTTTTTTCTCGGCCCCCGCTTGACGTATCACCCCGAGACTTTCAAGATAGGAGCGGACCGGAGCGCCCCAACAAGTTGGAAACTTTCGCGAAGATTCGTCAACCGGCGCCAACGGTATTTCAAATAGAATGTCGCGGATTTCCTATGGATAATAGGTTTTAACTATAACTATCTACTGGCGACCGCCAGTAGATAATATATATATATGCAGAGACTAGGCGAACCCTTCCGACGCCACTTGAAAAGCACACACAAGAGTAATTGAAGCAAAGTGCTTTATTGTGCAGACCCCCTGCACTGACAGACGCGTTTCGCCTTGCGGCTTTATCAGTGTCAGTTTTCCAATTCAAACACGGCAGTATTTAAAATGACAATACATCACGTGTCTTTCCGTGAAAATCAAGGATGGACTTACAAAGCATTGGTGAAAAATTTCATGGCGGCCATCTTTGAACATGTTTTCTACATATATTTGTGCAATCACCTATATACAAAGTTCATTAGTGCAATATAAAAATAATAATAAATTAAAAACCTGATATATTGGGGGAAATGGGAGTCAGTAAGAAAACACTTGTAGGCAGTATATGGCCTATTTTGTGATCCAAATTCATTGTATATGAAAATTGATAAGAAACAAGTGTTTATGCGATCGTATTGCATATGTCATTACAGTGTTGATTCCCCAATGTCAATTGTCAAGCCCTGAATGGGCAAATACATATCAGTCATCCCCCAATATCAATTATTAAGCCCTGGATGGGCAAATGCGTATCAGTCATAAAGGAAGGAAGAATCATTATTTCTTTTTTCAACAGTAAAACAACCTTGTAAATACCACACTTATAATGTGAGTAATTCCATTTCACCGTTTCCCAAGTACAGGCCTGGTCAATTCAGTAACGACACTTTATTCCAGATGGACCCACAACTCTTCCTCATTATTGAGCCCTATGGGAGTTTTAGTTTGGAGATCAATGATGTATTTTGACTCCAAGACCCGAAGTCTTCTGACTCTATCCCCTCCCCTCTCATTGTTCCGTATTTGATCTATGCAGTAAAATCTTAGGAGGTCACGGTTGCTTTGATGAAATTTCTCAAAGTGACGAGCAACCGGATAGGTTGCATCCTTGTTTGTAATTGCACGCATGTGCTCAAGGAGGCGCCTTTTAGCAGGGTGGATCGTACTCCCTATATAGCGTTTGGAGCAGGGGCATTCTAAACAGTATATTACATGATCAGAGTTACAGTTAAGGAGCTGCTTGATTGTTCTTGTGGGTTTGGGGTCTCTTGGTCTGCCTTTATAGTTGATAACTTTACCGCTATGTTTGCAGGCCTTGCAGCGCATGCATGGGAAGAAACCTACTATACCCATTCTGTTCTTGACCTTAGGAACTGCATCATAGTGACTGTGTATTAAAATTTCACTAAGGGATTGAAAATGTCTATATCTTATGAGTGGACGGATAGGAAGGTTGCTTTTCAAAGCGTTATCAGTCTGCAGGATGTGCCAGTTCTTTTTGAAAATCTGCGCAATATTGCCTGATTTTTCATTGAAGCTAGTTATCATTCTAGCCGGGCCATCCTGATTATCTTTTCTTGGACCCTTGGCTATTAGTAGGTCGGTTCTATTAATCGTCTCTACCCTGGCCTCAGTCTGATTTAGATCCGCATTGGTATATCCTCTCTTTTTAAATCTTTCCAATGCTAATTCTTTGGCTTGTTCGAAGTCTTGTTTGGTGGTGCAATTGCGCTTAAGACGCAAGAGCTCCCCATAAGGAATACTTTTAACGAGACTTCTTGGATGATAGCTCCCTGCGTGCAGAATAGTATTTCCTGCTGTAGGCTTCCTATATAATCGTGTTAATAGGGCACCCTTCTCTACATATACTTCCAGATCTAGATAGTTAACTGCAGTATCGCTGATATGACCTGTGAACCTTAGATTTAGGTCATTGTTGTTCAGCGAGGCAATGTACTCCTCAGCCGAGGAGCTACTACCGCGCCAAACAACAAAGAGATCATCTATATATCTCGCACATAATGTTATTTTGTCAATCCACTGTTCATGGGATTCCCCCCAGGCCACGTGCTTCTCCCACCAGCCCATGAAAAGATTTGCGTAGCTGGGGGCAAAGCACGTGCCCATGGCGGTCCCACGTTGCTGTTTGTACAACTGTCCTGCGAACAAAAAAATATTATTATTCAAGCAGTAAGTGATCATATGTTCAAGCATTAAATTATGTTTTTGGAACTTCAGAGATCTCTTGTTAAGGAACCATTTTGCAGCTGTAATCTCATCTTAATGTTTAATGCAAGTGTACAGACTGGTAATGTACAAGGTTATAAGCAGCATATCTGGTTCCCAAACAGTACCCTCAATGAGTCTCAGGAAGTCCTGGGTATCTCGAACAAAGGACGCTAGGTCTCTAACCAAGGGTGCTAGAAAAAAGTCTATATATATCGACGTGTTCTCTAGCAGACTATTTATTGAGGCCACAATTGGTCTTCCCGGAGGGTTAGCTGAGTCCTTATGTATTTTGGGAAGGTGATAGAAGTTTGGAAGGACTGGTGACTCGCAATGGAGGAACAAGAATTCATCCTGGTCCAGCATGCCTTCGTCCCTCCAACACACCAATAGTTGGTGATACACTTTTATACATTCTAGGTACTCTGTTCTCTTAATCGGTACATAGCATTCTCTGTCGTTCAGCTGTCTCATGGCTTCCTTACAGTAATGCTGTTTATTAAAGATGACAACATTGCCTCCTTTGTCAGAGGGTTTTATTTCTATGGAAGAGTCCTCTTTGAGTGATTTAATCGCCTCCCATTGTTTCCTTGAGATGTTGTACTGACGATTTTTATATTTGGTATTCTTGGCCAAGTTCTTCAGGTCATTGATGACCGCCTCATTAAAGACATCAATGGCATCAAAGGGAGCCTGTGGGACCATACATGATTTTCTTTTTAAGTTACTGTGCCCACTTGATTGTTTGATGCCCGCCTCCTCGAGACAGGTTTCCACATTGATAGCTTCCTCATGGGTATCTGTTGCTGTCTCCAGAGTTTGCAG
Source organism: Calotriton arnoldi (assembly GCA_963921515.1). Taxonomy (NCBI): domain Eukaryota; kingdom Metazoa; phylum Chordata; class Amphibia; order Caudata; family Salamandridae; genus Calotriton; species Calotriton arnoldi. Next base: position 470,345 of record CAWUFW010001063.1, read on the forward strand.
CGCTAGTAACGTCTCCAGGTCATGGCCACTAAGTAGATCCGTATCAGTACCATCATACTCTGACCCATCAGACTTCTTTTCCTTTATAGGATGTAATGCAAAGATTTTCTGTAATTTTAACTTCCTAATGTATTTAAAAAGGTTAACCCGGGTCTGTACATAATCATACCCTGATGTTGGACAGAACATAAGGCCAAATTGTAAGACCTTAATTTGATCCTGGGTTAACGTCCTGTCTGAAAGGTTGATGACAGTCATTTCATTTTCGGAGTCTACCATTTGCCCCTCCTTCCTTTGCTGCGAGTAATTCTTGGGGTGGGTGCTTCTTCCCCTTCTTTTCTTGCCCCGCCTTGTTTTGCGTTTTTGGGCTGTAATTGTTGTGGAGGGTGGGTCCTTTGTGTTGGTCTCTGGCGTGTTTCTCCCATGAGTTTGTACTCCTGAAAATAAGGAGGCTCCTTCATGCCACTCCTATCTTCTGTACTGGTGGACTGCTCCCCTTCCGAAGTCTCCACCTCTGATTCTGAGGTTTCTTTGTTACTTGCAGCAGTGGCACCTTGCTGGCTCATCGTTTTTCTAGGGGCATCGAATTTACGTGCGAAGGTTAGAATACGACCCATGGCATAGTCCTGCTCGTCCCTTTGGAATTTAGTCTGCTTGCGACGTCTGATGCCTGCTTCGAATTCCTTAAGGCGCTTCATCATAGCATCTTTCAACCCTTCGCTCTGCTTGGCATCCATGTCTTTACTGATCATATCCTCCAATTTTTTCATTTCTACCAAGAATTTCTCTCGGTAGCTCCAGGCGTACTTTATCAATATTCGCAACATCCCTTATGCAGACTCTGTTGTATGCTCCGCCCATTCTTTGAGAAGTTGGGGGTCCGGATTTTCATACGAGGGAACGGTGAAAATGCGTAGGCCTCTGGGGATACGGTCACAGTCAATATATCTCTGTAGGGAGGTAGCCTCCCACCATTTCCGTATCTCCCCTTCATGTGCCTTTTCCAACGATTGAAACAGAATTACTAGGTTGCTTGCGGCTGGACTAGAGGCGGCAGTGCTCTTGGATTGTAATATTCTTGCACCAGTTCCAGGTTTAAAAATGTCCGCCGCCGCTTCTTCCCTTTCGCTGATACTAGACATTACAGTATCATGGGTTGCACGGTTATGTGAGCTTAACGGGGGTCTGGACAAATAAAAGCTCTCTACGGGACTGAGGCTCGTTACGATTAACGGTTGCAGAAGAAAACAGAGCTCACTCACCGGCAGGTCTGCAATGACGGAACCGCATCAACCAACTCGGAATCCACGCTGCGTCCTGTACGGCAAAAGGCAGCCGTGTCCTCTGTAATCTGGTTCATCTTCAGCGCCGATAGTCCTACGGCGAATCCTCTTAATAAGCGCCTCGGGGCTGGCGGTCACATAAAATTTGAAACAGGAAACCACCTCCGCCGCTCTGTCTCGTCCCGGGTGCTCACTCCTGCGCGTCTGTCAGTGCAGGGGGTCTGCACAATAAAGCACTTTGCTTCAATTACTCTCGTGTGTGCTTTCCAAGTGGCGTCAGAAGGGTTCGCCTAGTCTCTGCAATTATAGCGGTTCACCACCGCAGGAGTGAGCACCCGGGACGAGACGGAGCGGCGGAGGTGGTTTCCTGTTTCAAATTATATATATATATATATATATATATATATATAAAGTCACAAGAAACTGCCACAATGCCGTACGCCTGCCCTTCGGTGTCGGTGCCAGCAGTGGCGGCAGAAGCCACAAATATGCAGAAAATCCAAACCTAAATAGAAGGAAGCGGCACACCACTTCAGTCCACAAGTGATTTTTTTCAGTGCAAACAACGCGTTTCAGCCGAAACGGCCTTTGTCAAGTTTACAAGCCCAACTCCAGACGCCATTACATATACATGACATCATCTTAGACATAGAAAAAATCTTTTTGGAATAAATATATGAATTGATACTGAACTTTAAGTGCAGAAGCCAACACATAAAATTTCATATGCAGTCATAAATAATATATTAATGTGAATAAATCAATTTCTGAAATATTTCTTGAATAGAATCAATTTCATTGTTATGTACAACCATGTACTCAAACACGGACTACGCCACATTTTGAACGTAATTGTAGAGATCGAAGAAATATTCTGAAAACATTTGTTCCATAAATAGGTCCATTGGAATTAGAATATATCCGGTGGGAATATATATTGGCATTGTTAAACAGCAAACTTCCTCGGAGCAATTGCTCCTTCAATGCAATACAATATCATGAATAAATTCATAAAAACTGAACATGTAAACAATATCTTTGATTAATTTAAATACCCTTCGATATGATATATAGTCGTCATATTCTCGTTATCTAAATATAAGTTTCAAAAAGGCTGGCTCTGCAATAATGATGTTAAATGAAAATGGCTCAGGAATGGGTAAAAATGTTTTGATTTGTAAGTGTATCATAAGTGAGAATTAACGTAACATGTAAAACACGGGTGTGTACCATGCATAGATAGTATGAGATGCTCCTGTATGGGTAATAATATTGGTCCCCATCTGGAATATAAGCATAGACCGTTCCATCTATCATATTTATGGACGGTCAGACCCTTGAATGACCTGGTGTGATCCATATAAAATATTTATTTGATGGGAAGACAGAATCATGGGCAAGTGCCCTAATTCTTCCAATAATTCTATAAATGGCAATAGCATCTAAGAAAACAGGTCCAGAGTATAAGAGCATGGCCAACCGTAGTGTTTCCTATGTGCACCCAATTTTAGAAATATTTGGTAAGAAATCTCATCACTAAAAATATGAAAAAATAACACTGTGCTAATCCTATGCTTAAAGACTTTGATAGAAAAGCAGACATTTGAGGTGAGCAAATTTAGAGTGTCGCTGGTGTTGAGAGTGCTCTATACTAGAGCTGCTTTCCACCTAAACTTGAGAACTACCCAGAGTTCTCTGCTTCTTTTTGTGCATAATTTATGCATCACTCTATGCCTGAAAGGGAATTGTTTTGACTTATACTGGGTGCTCCCTTGTGTCTGGACAAAGCTATACCTCTCTGAAGAGCTCTAATGAGAGTGAAACACGTTTCAGGGGTTGCTTTTATTCATTTCAGGTTGGCTTGAATGGTATTTTATCAATCCAAAGCTGTAATACTGTGCCTGGAGTGGTAAAAGGCTTTGGCCATTTTACAGCTCGGCAAGGATAGCACTGTGCTAATCCTATGCTTAAAGACTTTGCTGTGGACATGGTAAAAGACTTTGTCCCTTTCTATCTCGGCATGGATGGCACTGTGCTAATCCTATGCTTAAAGACTTTGATAGAAAAAGCAGACATTTGAGGTGAGCAAATTTAGAGTGTCGCTGGTGTTGAGAGTGCTCTATACTGGAGCTGCTTTCCACCTAAACTTGAGAACTACCCAGAGTTCTCTGCTTCTTTTTTTGCATAATTTATGCGTCACTCTATGCCTGAAAAGGAATTGTTTTGACTTATACTGGGTGCCCCCCGTGTGTCTGGACAAAGCTATACCTCTCTGAAGAGCTCTAATGAGAGCGAAACACGTGTCAGGGGTTGCTTTTATTCATTTCAGGTTTGCTTGGATGGTATTTTATCAATCCAAAGCTGTAATACTGTGCCTGGAGTGGTAAAAGGCTTTGGCCATTTTACAGCTCGGCAAGGATAGCACTGTGCTAATCCTATGCTTAAAGACTTTGCTGTGGACATGGTAAAAGACTTTGTCCCTTTCTATCTCAGCGTGGATGGCACTGTGCTAATCCTATGCTTAAAGACTTTGATAGAAAAGCAGACATTTGAGGTGAGCAAATTTAGAGTGTCGCTGGTGTTGAGAGTGCTCTATACTGGAGCTGCTTTCCACCTAAACGAGAGAGAGAGAGAGAGAGAGAGAGAGAGAGAGAGAGAGAGAGAGAGAGAGAGAGAGAGAGAGAGAGAGAGAGAGAGACTGTGTGTGCGTGTGTCCGTGCGTGTGTATATCTATATATATGATGAAGTCCCCGGCGAGGGACGAAACGCGTCATGGCTGCTGCAATCACTTGGGAGTTTTAATAAACATTGCAGTGTGACAAATTCCGGTGGTCCGCGCCCTTCCTTTGCGCACAGGAAACAGGCGAATCGAGGAGGAGTATGGTGTGATCTATATATATATATATATATATATAAATATATATATATATATATGCTCCTCTCATCGGAACCTTCGGATCTTGGATGTTCGATAAGAGATGCCCGGTGGACTGACGAGGAATCCGCGAGGGGCTCGGCTGTGGCTGAGGTGATTGAATAAACTGGATTTTGAACCTTACCGGTGTGAAGTGTTCATCATCCTTTTCACAAATTCTACACTGGCAACTATGGACGGGATGTAAAGGAAGGCCTCCAGTACACCTCAACACGCTGAAAGGAAGACTTCCCCTGGGACAGTTGCAGCCATTGAGCAGCAGAACACAAGCACAGCTGAAACTACAAGTCTGACAGCACATTTGCCTTCTGCCTCTCTTGCGGGGATCGTCTAACTATAAGTTAGCTCACACTTTCTACTCGTGTTGTGGTTTTTAAAAGGATAGGACCTACCTGGACGCCCAGTGGTGCCTTTTCACACACGGACCCTGCGGGAGGGACGTTTGCGGCGGTGCGTGTTTCCAACCATTGTTGCCTTCCATTTATTTGGATTTGAGCTCCTTTGTGCCCAGGGTCGAGTAGTTTTCTGGAACTGGAGCCTCGCCCTGTAGTCAAGCGGTAGTGTTGCTGGCACTTGTCTGGTGCCCACAAGGCTGAAAACTACTCGTCAGGAGCTTTCGGACCGGAGGGGAGGAGCATGAGCCACTGAGGAAGTTCCTTCAATCCCTATTCTGCCTTTGAAGTTTTACATTGCCATCGAGTGGTCTTTTGGTGGAATTACAGTCAGAGAAAATATGTATATTTCTTTCAGGTGATTTCCTCCTACTAAGAGTGAAGATTGCATTGTAAAAAGGACCTAGAATTACAGTTACCCTGGGTCTCTGATGGCTCCTCTGACTCTGAGATTTTTAACATAGGCACCCTTACAAACTGAAAGCAATACAGGCAGCTTCAACGCAGGCTCTGTTGGTGTCTTTTCAGTGATCCGCACACTGAATTTGTTTATTGTAGCCCCATCTTCAGTTTATCCTCCCTGGCACATACCCTGCTTTTCTCATTGGTGTTTGGCGCAATGTGTATGTAAGGGGGACAAGTTTCTTTTTACATATTACCAGCTGGGTGTTTACTAAAGGAGTCAAGGAACAGGATATTGTCTAGCCTTAGGGTGTAAGAGCCAATATGTAGAATGTCACACCTCCTCCTTTCTTTTTGTCATGCCCAGGAGACCATCCTTTAAGGTGGGGCAAGTGGAAAAAAGTCTTTAACAACTATGCCATTGTCTGTGGACCAAATTTAGGGCTTGAAAGGAAAACAGCTTTGTTGCTCCACTGCTTTGGTGCAAAAGGGCAGGAAGTATTAGAGCACATGTCAGAGTTAGGGGTGAATGAAGCCAGAGGATTGAATAAATATGAGATAAATATAAAAGAGTTGGACAATCATTTTCTACCCCGAATTAGCACCATACTAGAACGCTACCATTTTGGGAAAAGGTCGCAGAAGGAAGGAGAAACTATGTTTCGGCGCTGAGGAGAAGTTGTGCAAGTTAGGGGTCATCACGCCAGTAGAGGCGACTTAGTGGTTGTCCCCAGTAGTTGTTGTAAAAAAATCTGATGGGAAAATCCGCTTATGCTTCGACTTTAGAGCCCTCAATAGAGAAATCGTGGTGGACAAGTTCCCCTTGCCCAAGATTAACGAGATTTTTACCAAATTAGTGAGTGCCAAGTACTTCTCTACTCTTGATCTTACATCTACCAGGTCCGCCTTCATGCAGAGTCCCAAGACCTCAAAGCTTTTATAACATCCATGGGGGCTTACACATTCAAACGTTTGACGTTTGGCCTGGTGTTGGCATCAGTTTTCCAGAGGGCCATGTCAACTATGCTGGCGGATGTACCAGGTGTTTTCTTTTATCAAGACGATGTTTTAATCTTTGGGGAGACAGACACCATTCATGATGAGAGGTTACTTTTGGTACTTAAAAAATGTAAGGAATATGGGCTCACAGTAAAAAAGGAGAAATGTAAGATTAAGTGTGCCAAAATAAATTATTTAAGGCATTCAATTTCGGATAAAGGCATACATCCTAAGGAGGATCTCCTAAACACTATTTTGAATTTGATGCCCGCCGAGAATAAGGATGAACTCAAGTCATTTTTGGGATGGTTGAGTTCTATAGCAAATTTGCAAACAACTTTGCGGGTCGCATATTTCAGATGCACAAATTTCTCAAAAAAGTTTTTGGTATTCGTGGGATGAAGGTTGTGAAAGTGAATTTTTAGATATCAAGAAAATTCTGTCTAACGCACCTAGTCTCCAGTCCTTTGTTCCAGGGAAAAACACTATCATTGCAACTGATGACAGTTCTAAAGGACTATGGGCAGTATTATTACAAGAAGATAGTCCTGGGAAGCATACCATTGTGTTTTCTTCCAGAGCACTAAGACAGGCAGAATTTAACTACTCTGTTATTGATCATGAAGCTCTAGCTGTACACTGGGCACTCAACAAATTTAGGGATTTTGTTTGAGGAACAGTTTTTAGAGTACGAACTGATCTTAAACCTCTTAAGGAGGTTTTCACAAACAAAGGTTTAGTAGAGATTTCCAGCCGGATCTAGAGATGGGTAGTAAACTTACAGGAATTTAGTTTTGAGATGGAGTATGTTCCAGGAGTCAAAAACGTTACAGCAGATTGTTTGTCACGATTAGTAAAAGAGGCAGACAGTGGTCTGGGTGAAGGGATTGATACAGATCAGGATGAGGACCCTTCCATAGAAAGTGTGTGTATCATTACCAGAGGGGCCGTGAAAGAAGGAACGTGGAAGCATGAACTTAGCACTGATCCCATCCTTATTAAGGTGTCAGAGTTATTGAAAAAAGGGTGGGGTAATAAAAACACATTGGAGGAACAATTAAGACCATATTGGTTTGTCAAGGAAGAACTGTCTGAGAGGGATGGTTGTCTATTCAGAGGCACAAAATTAATACCCACCCAGCACTCAGAGAAAGAAGTTAATAGATGTTGCACATGAGGGCCATTTGGGCATCACTAAAACTAAGCAGGGACTGCACCAGGAGTTTTGGTGGCTGGCTATTGATGTTGCAGTGGAAAGGGTGGTGAGAGACTGTTTACCATGCTCAAACAGTGACAAGGTCCTCAAATCCAACACCCCACCCATGGTGTGTCGTGCGCTCCCCAGGGGACCGTGGATGGAGGTGGCGTGGACATATTAGGCCCTTTGTCAGGTGAAGGTTATGCCACATACATACTTGTGTTGATTGATCTTTTTTCACGTTGGCCAGAAAATTAAAATTGTGTCTGATACCAGTTCTGGGGCGGTGATCAAATTCCTGGTGGAAGTATTCATGAGAGAGGGCCTACCCAACACGGTGTTAACAGATAACAGGACATAATTTTGCAACAGAGAAATGAAGGAGTTTCTAGATAGCAATGGGATTAAACACAAACTCTGTGCCCTCTATCATCCGGAAACAAATGGAGTAGTAGAACGATTCAACAAAACGCTTAAGGAAGGTATTCAACTAGCCAAGTGTAGTGGTGTATCTTGGAGGGAGGAAACTATGAAAAGGTTGGAAGCTTATCGCTTCCCTCCGCATCAGTCCACTGACAGGACACCTTTTGAACTGCTGAAAGGTCGCAAACCCAACTCCAGGTTAGTTCCAGGGTGGGTGAAGTGGTACAAGGGATAGGTAAAGGTGGACACCAAGCAGGCGTGGAGAAGAAGGGAGGTAAATTTGCAAAAGGCAAGGAAAGAATGTTACGACCAGGCTCACAAGACCAAACTAATCCAGTTTAAGTTGGGCAAGTGGATCAAGGTGAGGGCTCCCATTGGTCACCGAACAGGGTAAAAATTTACTGAACCCAGGCAGATTATCAAACTCTTCCGCAATGCAGTAAAAACGCAGGATGGAAGAATATGGAATCTGGGAAGGGTGGTCCGCTGTGGGGGGCCTGAACATGGGTCAGAAGAAAATGTCTCTGACAAGGAGAAATCTGAGTTACCTGTTAGGATGAGTGTGCGAAGGACCTGCATCCCTGCTAATCTCAAAGACTTTGTAACTAACTTAAAGCATTGATGTACTGTTTCCTTGATCATTACCTTGAGATGTCTTTTGTATTCTTTTCTTGCTTTCAAATTGAGTAAACATCTTATTTGATTTGGTTCCTCTGTATTTTCTATTAGCAGTTCTTTCTTTCTTCCCTGCCACTTGCACCTTTCCTTTTTCTCTTTTCCTGGTCCCATCCCTCCCTGCTTCCACCCTGTTTGGGTTCACTCCTAGCATACATGTTATGTAAGGTTTTACCTATAGCTCACAATGTTATGTTGTTATCCGTGCCATTGTATAAAGGAGGGAGATGTGTGGCATTCTGCCTGTGCACTCACCATTGGCTGGGCTGCGGTCACTCCACTGGCCCATGACCAAACCTTGGAAGTGCAGATTGGTTGCTCGCATCGGAACCTTCAGATCTTGGAGGTTCGATGAGAGACGCCCGGTGGACTGACAAGGAATCAGCGAGGGGCTCGGCTGTGGCTGGGGTGTTTGAATAAACTGGATTTTGAACCTTACCTGTGTGAAGTGTTCGTCAACCTTTTCACGAATACTCCAGGAAGTTTCACAGCGGTGGGCTGTTAGGCTCATAGGAGAGCCTAACATGCAGCCCACCACAGTGACAGCGCCGGCAGCATGTACATGCACAGTGCAGGAACTGGGGTGCAATTACAGGGGGGACAACATGTGCCCCCCCTCACATGCACCCCCAGGCCCAAATCTGGCATGGGTCCCTGTTCGGGCCCCCTTAGTTGCCTCTCTGCCACCCTTTTCATGACGGCTCACTACCATGAAAAGGGCGGTGAAAAGGCAACTCAGAATATGCTTGGCGGTGCCGGCAGCTGCACTGCCAGCATATTCATGCTGGTTGCACAGTGGGATCCTTGAATTGGCAGAATTTGGCGCCTCCACATTAATCTTGAAGCGCGGAGTTCCAGACAAATTCGGCCAATCGCTGCATAGCGGAATTTATTTCCTGTGAGGCTTCAGAAATGCGAGTTAGAGAAAATGATTTGGCGTACCCTAGGGCACCTTTCTAACGTGGGCGGTCACAGTCAGAGGGCCGCTTCTTGAGTAGATTTGATACTGCTCAAGTAGATTTCCTATTTGAGCCACAGCAAATTCATCTTGAATGGCCGTGCGCTCTTGCGCACCGCATGGTGCCATTCCTGTTATTTTTTCAGAGCTGCTTGTGCTTCTGGCGCTAAATTGCAGCCCGACATGCATATTTTCCGCACATTGGATGAACTCCGCGCATTCTCGCTCAGTTTTTATGTAACAGGTAGGGAAATTGCTATGTCCCGGTAGGTGGGCTCCCCAGGATATAGCCACTGAGCCGTCCTGGGGCCTTTTGAGGCTCGGAGTGTCATGAGGTTACATAGGCACAGAACACCACCATTTTACATGTTCATGTCTAAAGTTGAAATTTTTCTTAAACAATGACTTTTAACACACATTTGCTTGCGCGCCGGTATGGGACAATGTTCTCAAAAATGGTTTTGGTTACACTTACACTTCTTCGTAGGCATATTATCTGGCTATTGAACATTCTGTACAAGGACAAAGTTTAATGCGCAAAATGTTGTTTGTTGTTGTCCGATACGCGACAGCTAGGCAAGGGTAGAATCAACAATGACAGCCAGACCAGAGCTCCGGCATGGTAAGCATGGGTAAAGTTTGTTATATAATCTACATTGATCCTTTGTTTAGGCAGAGGAGCATTTCGATGGGATTGTCGAGGTTGCCCCGTGCTGGAATTCTATCCCAGCTGAATCCCACTGACCTCCAAAGAAGGACGGCAGCCTGCTCTACACCAAGACGGGCTGCCAGATGAACCATACCCTCAGGTAAATGGGGATTTAGACCACTCTAGGGTATTCTGTCAGATTCGCACCCCCTATGCCTATTAGGATAGGAAGCACTAGATAGGAGTCTAGATTCAATTATATGTATTCATATAATCAGTGTAACAACAGAGTGGTTCAATGGTTTATCTTCTTTAACATTTTCAAAATGCTGATTACTCTGTTTTCTTATATTAATCATTGTAGGGCACGTATTTTACATAAGAATTATATATTGCTTCAATAAATGTTTGAAATGCCAATTTGAGTATTTCTTGTGTCTCCCTTTGGGCATGCCTAAAATACTAAAGAAAGGGTAAGATCTGTTTCCAGGATTTCCTTGAGGAATCAGGGTTGTCATGTTCTGAGGTTGCACATACCATCCGGTACCTAGTAGGGTTAGAGGTCCAGATGTTGCACTGTGAGCTAGCCAGGACTGAGGTCAACATATTCTGATGTGTGCACAGACTCAGTCCCACATAGGTTTGACCCTTATGTTGCCCAAACGCACAGTCTTACGGAAATAGTATGAACCGTACAACATGGCACCACCAACGTTCCAGCTTGGATACTTATTTAATGAGTCTCCTGGGTAGTTTTTCTTTCATGTGCCCAAAGGCCCTATTCACTAACTAACCGGAGATGTCCGGGGTTTTTGTGAAAAATCATCCTCAGCAAAGTAGGGAACCCCATTGTTGTTCAAGCTTGAACCTTTGAAAGGATCACCCCGCAAAAGCTACCCTCTAAGAATCCCAACTATTCAAATGGCTAATACAGCACTAGTTAACATACCAGTAAACTGTAGACATGTAATCTCACAAATGCTGCAACAACATGGGGTTGTCCTTACCGGTGGAACCGTTAACTTCGTGGTAGAGGCCCATGCAGAGTACAGAAGAGAGCCATTCTATTCGTGGGTAACATTTCCAGCCGTAAATGCACAATCAAGACATTTTCACAATTATACCTTAGCTTCAGTTCCCAAAAGCTATACAGCTTATGAAGCATTAGAAATGCCATTAACATTCCAAGAACACCAAATTTGGCTTCAATACTCCCCACCACATGCAAAAGAGGATATTAAACGAGTCCCCTCAACAATAAGGTAGCGACATGGCCAGTCTTAGTCGGTTACACACCTCACCCAGATATAGGAACCCTTACAGCACCAGAACTATGTACACTTTACACCTGTCTAGTCAGGGTATACAGATGTTTGACCGAGTACATGATGCGAACAATGACAGCAAGCCCAGCAAGAAATGCTCAAGCTATACAACCACATTTGGCAATGCCAGCAACTAATCCAGAACTATTAATTGAATAATGGGAAAAGTTTCCATCAGATGGGAGGATATTCCGTTCTGGATTGCACAAAAAACAAATTAGCTTGATGCAGTTTTTCCCCATACATAACCTCAATGTAAACATAGGATTCTCACAACTTGCCTACCATTAGGGATGGTTCCCCCGGTGCAAGAGTGCGCCACTTGGGACAGGGTATTTGCTGCGATCTATACTATAACACATGGTACACCATACATTGCTGTTTTACTAGAGGTGAAAAAACTGATTCAAAATGAATACGGGGCAGCCCCTGCACTGGATTTGGGAATGAAACTTATTGGCATTTATCCGACAATCTCCTCGATTATTTTAAGTAATATTAAAGGGGAAGCAGCATTGGCAGTACGCCAACATCTGTGCCAGATACCATTAGTGGATCAGGAGCGAGAACTATTAAAAATTATTGCTGACACCTATACATCAATAGGTCGAGATAATTTGGGAGCCAGACCTAACAAACCAAAACCTAAGGGTAATTCTGAAAAGGATATCTTGAAACAAGCACCAGAGTCTTCTAAAAAACGATGGAATAAGAAAAAGAAAAGACTAAATCATGGGGTGGATCTCCTCCACAGGAATCCTTTGAGAAGCGCTATAACTCGCTTAACCTTGAAAAAGTTTAACAGCCTGATAGGTATCAGGATACTGATACACGTCCTTCTCATTCCTTTCGGAAATCATCCAAAAAACGCTCAGAGAATGGAGGGCGATCAAGTGCGCAGGACGGAGGCGTACACGAAAGCTAAGAAGGACTCACAACGCTCTTCTGACTTCATAATAAAAAAGAAAGAAAAACTTCCACAGCAAAAGCCTCAATTTAAAAAGAAGAAGGTGTCTCTGATTAAAGTTAAGAAAACAAAAACAATGGTTCTGTCGGGTATTTTTCAATTATTTCTTGTAAGAACGCCTAGTGTTAATATATTATTCTGTAGTTATTAACATAGGTATCTCAGTTGTCCAGACAGGATAGAAAACATATCAGGATAGAAAACAAAACAAATAATCAAGAGCGAGACACAAATTTCTGTCTACTCACTTGTTTTTATATAAATTGAATCATTTATATATATTTTACACATTTATAAAGGCTGGCAACGAAGTGAGGTTTATAAATGTTAAGTGAACAAGTGACATTAGTGCTCAGTGCTGGTGCTCAGTGCGTAATATGTACAGTGGGCTTTAAATATGTACATGGGAAAGAATAGGCCAGAATTTTTAGGGAACAACAATAACTCTGCTGTGTAATGAATATTCTTAATCACACAGAGCCTTGGTCAATCTGGACCATGCGAGGTCGTCGACGTTTCAACCCAAACTCAGCTCCATTAGGTAGTCAAGGCGGGTCTTCATCAGGACAAAGAACGGGGGTTAGGGGTGACAGCCCACAGAAAACCAGAGGGACTCCTGGTTATTCCAACATTTTTGAGGATCCAAAATAAATCAAGCGACGTAAGTGAGCATTATTCAAGGACTCCGTGTGTTATCGATTTGATGCTGAAGGAACCTCGGAACTCTGATTAAAGTTAAACATGCCACACATATTGAGTACTCTGCTTCTGAAATGGGAGTGAGTTCTGACTCTGCTGAACAGTGCGGCAGAAGTCAAAATAGCTTGCCTAATCTTCTAGAAAATTTGGCGGCAGTAGCAACTACTGACTACATCCAGGAGGAAACACCAAGCCAGAGACTAAGTGCCCCACGTCAGTTGTATGAATTACAACTCCAAATGGAGGGCCCTTGCACTATTAACGTTTTCTTTTGGAAGAACTTACGATTTGGTTATGACATTCTCTTGGCTGAAAAAAACTGGCCACCTGAGTTTGTTAGACAAGTGCCACGGGGAGAAACTGTAATATTACCAGCCTTTTCCGACCTCCTTCCAGTATCAGTTAAACATACATACGCCAAGGAGTGGGCCCTTGCACAAGCCCCGGCCTTATACTGCAACCATGTGGGCTGGGATGAAGGAACTCTTACCATATTATACACATAAGGTCAAGCCCACAAGTGCAACCACAATACCCCATTAAACATGAAGCAAAACAACAGGTTAGAGAAATACTCACACAAGTTGAATATCAGGGAGAAATACAGAGTTGCACCTCACCAATGAACAATCCTTTCTTTCCAGTAAGGACACCAGAGCATTTATATTGCTTAGTTTTAGACTACAGACAATTGAACAGCACTATATGCACATTTGCACTACAGAAAACGTATGGCACGGCGCTAATGAACAATATAGTGTGCAAAAAACACAAAACCACATTAGACATCTTAAACGGCTTTTTCTGCCAAAACATAGCACCTGAAAGCAGCTATATGACTTCATTTACTACCCTGGGCTCACAAAAACAGTTTTGCCATTTGCCACAAGGATATAAGAATAGCCGCGGGCTGTTCTCAGCCCGTGTAACAGAACTGTTACAATCCTTTGACAATGAAGCATTGCCCTATGTCGATGACATACACTAAACAGATGATGACTTAGGGCCAGATGTACGACCGTGGAAATAGCGCCTCGCAAATTGCGAGTTTTTTGCGACTCGCAATTTGCGAGGCGCTATTTCCAATGTACATCAGTGTTTTTCACACTGTTAGCGATTCCCAATGGGGTCGCAAATAGAGAGGCTCATGAATATTAATGAGCCTCTCGCAATTTGCGACCCTATTGGGAATGGCAGGCCCTCCCATGTATGGTGGCCTGCTGGGCTCAGCAGACCACCATGTCTGGAACTGCTTTTAAATAAAGCAGTTTTTTTTTTAAATGCAGCCCGTTTTCCTTAAAGGAAAACGGGATGCATTTAAAAAAGAAAAAAATGAAACGTTTTCGTTTCATTTTTTAAAGGGCAGGTAGTGGTCCCTGGGACCACTGCCTGCCCTTAAAAATTATTTTCCCCTGCATTTGCAAAGGAGAAGGGGTCCCCTGGGGACCCTTTCCCTTTTGCGACCCCATTTGCGAGTGTTTTGTGCCCGCAATTGCGGACGCAAAACATTCTTACATAGAGTTGGCTCGCTATTAGGAAGGGAATGCCCCTTCCTAATAGCGAGTTGCAAAACCCAATTTTGCGAGTCGCAAGAAATTGCGACTCGCAAAATAGGGTTTGTACATTCCCCATGCTGTTTTTGCATGCGCAAACGGGTTCGCAAACCCGTTTGCGCATGCAAAAATGGTCGTACATCTGGCCCCTAGAAACATAATTGGCCAGAGATAATTGCATATTTCTGGGATTTGCTCACATGGGCTACACATTCAACTTCAAAAAATAAAAAAATGTGTATCTCAGTGACCTCTTGTTGGGATACGAATTGTCAAATGAAGGCCAAAGTCTAGCTACACATTTCCTAGAGAAGTGTGTGCTTTTACAACAACCAAAAACACTGAAAAAAACGAAAAAACTCCAATCTATATTAGGTTTTCTAAATTTTGGTAGGATATACATACCAGCTTATGCACAACGGTTTTATGATTTTATTCGTCAAGACTTCTCAAACACACATTGGACACCAGAACACAAGCAGATCTTGCATTCAGTAAAAGCTGACATGCTAGCCTCCAAACACTTACACAAACGGGTCAACACCACAAACTCGGTGATCCGCAAAATCGCGGGGACCTCAGGTTATACATATGTCATATTCAATGAGGTTGACAAAGTACCAATTGCATATAAATTACATTTATACTCCAATGCAGAAATGCATTTTGCACCAACGGTAAAGATACTGGCAACAGTACAGACAGCTGTAATGAAGAAAAGATCATTGGTTCAGGGAAACCGCATAATTGTTGTGACTTCCATTCCAGCCTTAGAGGCTGTCACAAAGGCCAGTGCCCCTAGCGCGAAAGCCTTACATCCAAGACGGATACAGTGGGCCAACTCAGTAACAGCAATAGATGTAGACAATGTCTTTGACTCTGCACTACAAACACAAGCATACCTACAATAGGAACAAGAATATCCTCAGCCCAGTTAAATAATGCCTCTAGATCAGTACGGCTTTATAGTTTACACTGGTGGTTCTGCCCAGCCTGCAGTTGGAACGAAACACCAACACTCGTCCACTTGTGCAGCGGTAAATGGTAAAAGGAAGATTCCAATCTCTTAAAACATTCATGCAGTCACTAGGTGATTACACTGCATAGCTGGCTGAACTGAAAGCTCTAAGTCTGGCACTTGAGAATACTGATCCTGAATTCCCCACACTTATAGTGTGTGATTCGTATTATTGTGTCCAGTCTTACAATGAGTACTTACACTATTGGAGCCAGTATGGATTCAGGGATTCTAAAATGTACACTATCAAGCATAAAACGCTATGGGGACAGGTAGTAAAACTTAAAACGAGTTTGCCACGGGCTAATGTTATTCACAGCTCATCAGAACCAACGCAGAGCGACGTGAAGCCTCGCAAAGCAACCCCGCGCAGACCGTGCACTAAGGACATAAGGTACAATCCTCAGTGGGCCAAACTTGCAAACTTGGTCCAAAGCCTAGCCTGAGGTACATCACGATCAGCCTGAACTTGCGTCCAGTGTGATCAGACACCCTCAGTTGGCATTTTGCACCTTTTTGTGCTACTTTCACCAAAACCTATAAAATTGCATATCTCCAGTACTACTGGTTGGATTTTTGTTGTTTTGGTCTCAGATAATTTATTCAAGTTTACTCTATTTTTCTAAATTAGTGTGGGGTTTTTCTAGTGTTGTGTTTTCCCTTTATTACTGTTTGAAGTGCTGCATAAATACTTTACACATTGCCTCTAAATTAAGCCTCACTGTTTTTGTGCAGAGCTACCAGATGATTAAGCACAGGTTAATTTGGGGTTTGCTTGTGTTCACCCTGGCAAGAATTGTGGTTGCTGCTTGAGTAGGGTTTAATCCCCTTCAGCCAGTAACCCGATTTCCAATATTAAACCTGACTGCTTTTGTGCCAAGCTACCAGAGGGTTAAGCACAGGTTAATTTAGTGAATTCTTGTGGTTCACCCTAACAAGGATTGTGGGCGTGCTTGAGTAGGGTTTCACTCCCCCCCCCTCAACCAACAACCCTATTTCTCATGTGTATATATTACTCAGTGGCGGTTGCCACTGGGCAGTAATAGTTAGGTCTGCGTTTTCCTTGTAAATGCCTTTTTTGCTTTGCTGATTAACTTTGGCGCCATTTGACGATTTCTTACAAAACTTTACAAAAGAGTGCTCTTTTCTGCTGAGTTCCTTCCTGGAAAGATTCTGGGTGATCCGTCAATTGAGGGCCCAAAAAAGGGATGTCCCAAAACACAAAGGGGCCGATTCCGATCTCGGCCGGTAGTGCTCCGAATCGGATTCGGCTTTACCGGATCCGATCCGGAGCCCTGTTTCCCGACCGAATCGTACGCGGGTCCGGCCGAGCGAGTACGATGCGGGTCGCCGACCGACTCGTCCGGGCGTCCCGACCGCTCCGACCGACTCGTTCCCGGCTCGAACTGCACCGACCGACTCGCTCGGACTCGACTCGCACCGCGCAATGGAGACGTTCCCCGGCCGGGTGAGTACGATGCGCGCCGCGAGCAGTCCGACCGAGCCGCGCACTCCGGCTCGAAAGAGCTGTCGGAGCCGTACTTTGGGGGTCCGTGTCGGACCCCCCTGTATGCGTAGCCGCGCGAGTCGCACACAGGGGGGACCCATGGGTCCCCCCTACCTGTGCATGTACGGCGCGAATCGCTTCACCGCGTACCCGCTGTAGGGGGCGCACTTGTCCGCCTCGCACCCATTGAGTCAATGGGAGTCCGACCGACTCGGGTCCGATGGCATACGTGCGCATCGTACTCGTTCGGTCGGACTGCACGGGTCCGATTCGGTCGGAAATCTCTCCGGGTCCAGCTCGGTCGGAGAAATTTCCGGCCCAAATCGGAATCGACCCCAAAATGTCTATGCATTTTCTTTAGATTTTCTTAACGCGATAGGGCAAAAACTACTGAACGGAATTACAACAAATTTGGTAGAAAGCTACACCTTAATCCAGAAAGTGTGCTTGTTGTGATTTGGTGTAATCTTTGAGATATTAAGGTTCAAAACCTTTGTATATCTGGACTGTTGAGTTTGCTGGACTCTCGAGAGATTCCCGCAATCATGCAACTTCAAAACATAGAGTGATTTGATTGGCCGAACAGGCCTTCTTTTCCACTGACTACCTTGCTCACGCAGGAGCTTGTGCTCTGATTGGGTGGCCGCAATATGAAAAGAAATGCCATTACGGGACTGGTGGACTTGGTCCCCTGAATTTGTTTTAAAGATATAAATATTATAAGGGGGTAGCCTTTTGGGAGGTTCCAGAGGGACCTTTTTCTACAAACTTTTTAAAAATTGTTTTTTCCTGCTGTGATTCTGCAGTTCTCCTCTGGGATTGTAGTAAAATTAAATCGTGGCCGCAATTTAAAAAAAAAAATTACCCCTGGGGTGGACCAGGAGCTTTGGTTGTTTTAGGGGAGGCGTGTGTGCACCCTCCCTCTCCAAGCCTTCTTTAGGCCCCGGGGACCCCATTCTCAGGGGGCCCGTAATTTTATATTAAGAGGCCTTATGAGGCCCTGGGGCTCCCAACCCCCAGGGCCTCTTTTTAAAAAAATTGGGAGGGGCGCATGGTACACTAGGTCCTAACTATAATTACCCAGTGGCAACTGTCACTGGAATGTGTATATATATATATATATATATATATATATATATATATATATATATATATATATATATATATATATTTTTTTTTCTCCAATAAACAAAGAAGGATGCCGCACTACAGGAAATCGTTTTCAGCAGATTTATTCACACCACTAGGTGTTAGTGGTGTGAATAAATCGTCTGAAAACGATTTCCTGGAGTGCAGCCTCCTTCTTTGTTTATTGAAATTGACCACAGGCTTGATTCCACCCGTATTGCCTGCACCGGCTGACAGTGCGTTGGGAGCTGGAATCGCTTTGTTTTTCAATATATATATATATATATACTGTATATATATATATATATATATATATACTGTATATTGTTTCTAAATTAACGCAGCTAGGTACTAGTATCTGCATATAGGTACACTGGATATTATGGTCTGTGCACTCTGTAAATTGCGTATTTGTACGCCTCATTGGTTACTTTTTATGCAAGCGTAGTGCTAGTAGCACTGCACTATGCCAGATACATGTAAACCAACTGCGTATTTATACATCCTAGTATAACACAGCATTTTGAGGCAATAAGCTATCATTGTACTGTAATTTTGCATATTTGCACATCCTGATATTGCGCAGCACTATGTGGCCAAATGTTATCAGTGTACTGTATTATTGCGTATTTGCACATTGGGATACAATGTAGCACTTTATGGCAAAGATATATCAATGTACGTTATCATTGTACTATATTCAGCTATTTATCGCAATATGTATATTTGGGCAACACCCATCTATGTAATGGTTAAGTTGACATTATGTCTAGTTTCCGGCATGTTTATCTACCAATATCATTTTTGTAAGCAGTAGCCATTATGGTAGTTTACCTTAGGTGCTGTAGTATGTTTTCCATTGCCATTTTTACTGTCACGAGTCACATGGGGTGTTATGTTCCCTTTAAAATGTTTACGAAGACGCAGCGTGGTCATGTGATCAAGGCCACAGGACTTTGCCGAAACGCGTCATGGGCAGCACGAGTATGAAATAAAATTGAAATATCAGCACCAGCTATATTGGAGTCCGTTGAATCTGTTTTAGTGCACGTCTGCACTTGGATTGTTATGTATATATGTATATATTGTATATACATATATATATATATAAATATACTCCCAATGCGGTCCTCGAACTCTGCGTGCTCCGCAACTGGTGCTGGCATGGGGGCTGACCGGTCGCCGACTGACATTCACATGAAAAAGACCCCTGGGGTGGAAACGTGTTGATGCGGTTGTATGCTTTGAATAAACTCCCTTTGCGAAGGGAGTTTATGGAGTGCGGCGTCTTCTTGGCAGTAAAAAAAAATATATATATATATATATATATATATGTGTGTGTATGTATATATGTCTATATATATGTTCACTGAAAAAACAGAGGTTAAATGGATGTTATGGTTAGGTGAAAATGTCACGTAAAACATACCATTTGAACGTACAAAACCACTGAAATGCACCAGTTATAGTTATCTCAAGTAACTATAACTCGTACCCTAAAGTAACTATAATGGGCCCTCACCATGCACAGTATTATCAATAATAATGGCATTTCAGTTGTGATTATGGACATTATAAATGTGGTCAATGAATAAGTCATGCGTGATTTAATATGCAAGGGTAAAAGCAGTGTATTGTGAGGGCGCAAGATATAGTTAATTTAGGGTACGAATTATAGTTACTTGAGATAACTATAACTGGTGAATTTCAGTGGTTTCGTAGCTTCAAATTGTATGTTTTATGTGACATTTTCACCTAACTATAACATCCCTTTAACCTCTGTTTTTTTGTTAATTTTTAATGTTTATTTCATGTGAAATTAGATATTCTTACAATTCCTAACTATAACATCACTTATGCCTTTGTTTTTTTCAATACATTTCTGTTTTTTTTTAATGTGAAGTAAGATGTCCATCATAATGCACTACGGGGGGCTGGACGCAGGGTTTGGCCTGACATTGTCCAGTGTGCTACCCCCATCCAAGCTTGCCTCCCTTGTTCCCCCTCCTCCTTGCCCTCCATTTTCCAAGTCACCGCTGCCCCCTTACCAGACCTGTGTGACCATTTTTTTGCCACTGCCCTTCCCGCCAGCACAGTTAGCTTGCCTACCCACCTCCTCCTTGCCCTTTGTTGTCCGAGTACATGCACCTGCCGCTCCCTCCTGCCCCGCATGGTCCAATGTCCTGCCACTGCTCTCCAATTAGTTTGATGCCCCTGCTCACTCCTTCTGCCCTCCGTTACCTGAGTCTATGCCCCTATAATTGCCCTCCTGCTTAGCCTCCCTGTTTAGCTGGCTTTCCCACCCCCTTCCCCCTGCCTTCCGATGTACATACCCCTGCTCCCTCCCTTTTGCCCACCATGTACCATGGACCTGCCCCTTTTGTCTACTCTGAGTGTTCTGTTGAGCTGCCACTGCCCCTCCCGCCTGCCCAGCATGGTCAGATGGCTGCTCCCCGTGCCTGCCCACTCCACCCTGCCTTCGATTTTCCAAGTTACATGCCCCTATCCCCTCCCTCCTGTCCTCCAAGGTCATTTTGCTGCCACTCCCTTCTGCCCTCCATGCTCTGTTGTGCTGCAACTGCTCCTCCTGCCCCCTTCCCCTGCACTTGCATCTGTGTCCAGCCCCTAGCTCTCCCCTCTGCCCTCCATTGTTCTTTGTGCATAGTCCTGCCCCCTCCCTCGTGCCCAACATGGCCATTGTGATGCCACTAGCTCTCCTGCTTGCCATGCATGGTCCTTTGTGCAGCCACTGCCCCTCCCACCTTCCTTGTGTGGTCAGCTTGCTGCCCCTGACCCCTTCCCACCTTCCCTCCATTGTCAGTGTTTATGTCATTCTAGTCTCCCTGTTGTCCTCCATGAGGAATTGTGCTTCCAATGCCCATCCTGCTCATGGCATGCCCCCTATTTACCATGCGTGGGTCCCTATCCCCTCCATGGTCCGTTGGCATGCCCCTTCCCCCTCTCTTCTGATCTTCATTGTCCGTTGTGCTGAAACTGCCCCTCCTGTCTGTCCGGTATGGTCAGCTTGTTGCCCTTGACTATTTCCGCTCGAATCTCTGTTATCCATATGCATGGCCCAGTCACCTCCCTATGGCTTTCCATGGTCTGTTGTGCTGCACTGCCCTCCCGCTTGCCCTGTGTTGTGTATGGTGCTGCTTCAACCCCTGGCGCCTGACCTGTAAGGTCAGTTTGGTGCCCCTGCCCACCCCCCGGCCCTCTATTGTCTGAATCCATGTCCCTACTCCATTCTTCCTGCCCTCCGTGGTTCATTGTACCCAAGATGCAAACATTTTGAACTTGATAAGAGGGAAATTTAAAAAAAAAGAAATCTGGGGAATTGATTTTCCCCATTGACTTACATGGAAAAAGAGGAGATTTTAGGCAGTATGCGTCTAAAATATAACCCTTTTGGGCTTAAAAAGATTGGGAGTCTCTTGTCTGAATCTGGTCTGTTGGCATGTATGGTTGTACTGCCACTGCCTCTCCCTTATGCCCTCAATGGTCTGTTGTACTGCCAAATCATCTCTTTTCTGTCCTGCATGATTGGTTTGTTGCCCCTATCCCCTTTTCCCTGCCCTCCATGGTCCGTGGTGCTGTCACTGTCCCTCCCGCCCACCCAGCGTAGTCAGCTTGCTGCCTCTGCCCCTTCCTCCCTGCCTTCAATTATTGAAGTCCGGGCCCCTGACCTCTGATTCCCCACAGTGTTCTAATGAACAACTAGATTGCTAACTGTTGTATTCCAGCTAAAGTCATTGTGATGTTTTCCATGCTTATTCTGTCTGGAACGCTTGTTCCTCGAGGTTCCCTGTTGATGTTTAAACAGGAACATTCCTTAGGGGCCAGTTTGTTCCCTGACCAGCTGGAGAGTGGTCTGTTTATGTTGGCGTCTCCATCGCAATAATAAAGGATCTCTTGCCTTTAACCGTAGGAACTTGTATTTACAACAGGAATTTGGTGACAAGCGTCACTCAGCTCGACAGGTGAAGCGCTGCGGGGAGCCGGAATCGGAGCGCAACATAACGACGAAAGAGCAGTGCGGATCCCACGGTAGAGTTTTCGGAGGACACACGCCGAGCATTAAGGACATCGCGTGAAACCTTTTAAGGTTTTGTCTTTCCGAGTTTTTGGGCTGTTTTATGTTATCGTACTCCACTCCCCTTCGGTGACATCACCTATAGATCACCTGGGGTAGAGCGCGCGCGCAGATTTATGCACACCTCCAGTTTCCTTGGCAACGGCCATAGCGTACCTTGCGTGGCTTACGAGGTCATGCACAGCGGCCATTTTAGGTCACACCCACTTGGTTTCCATGGTCGCAAAAAGGAGTTTCCGACGATCGGAGGAATCGCTTGCAGAGCAGTGAACCTTGAACCCTACGGCCATTTGATCTCCACCGTGAATTATAGCAAGAACCGCCATCCATACTGTGAGACTTGCGGCGATATGGTGAGTTTGTACTTGCTCTAAAGTGAGCTCAATTCTTCCGATCGAAC
Organism: Calotriton arnoldi; assembly: GCA_963921515.1. Taxonomy (NCBI): domain Eukaryota; kingdom Metazoa; phylum Chordata; class Amphibia; order Caudata; family Salamandridae; genus Calotriton; species Calotriton arnoldi. Next base: position 492,949 of record CAWUFW010001063.1, read on the forward strand.
TGTGTGTGGACATTTCGGCAACCTTGAATTCGTTCTCAAGTACTTTAATACCTTACAGCTGCCCATTGTGACTTTTACTGGGGCAGTTTCGTATTTTTGCACACTGCATACTGTGTCTTCAGTGGTTCTCTCTATATTGGCTCCACTGCAGTTTATTTTATTTTTTTATTTTTTTTAAAAAAAGGAAGAAGTATAATAGGATAATATATATCTTATTATGGCAAAATCACAAGTTGCAGTAATACTACCCCCAAGGTTTTTTTTATCACATTCTGACCCTCTCCAAGTATAATGGGAGGATTGGATTTTAATGTTCGAAAACTATCTAGATGCTTTGGATGGACAAGAGTTTAGTCCCAAGAGGAAGAAAGCGTTACTACTAAGCACTTTGGGCAAGGAAGGACAACACATCTTTAGGTATTTACCACAAGCATTGCAAGCTAATGGTCAACCTATGCCTGATGAATATAAGGAAGCTGTTTGTAGGTTAGAGGCAAGATATGCTAAAGAAGAAAATTCGGTCATGAATCGCTATAAATTTTACACCCAACACCAAAGGAGTGAGGAGTCCATAGATGAATTCATAGCAAGGTTGAGAGAGTTGTACATTAAGTGCAGATTTGGTATTATGACTGACTAATTAATCAGGGATCAACTGATCGTTCAATGCAACAACAAAAGAATTTAAGAAAGACTGTGGGCAGCCAAGAACCCTTCATTGAAAAATGCTATTGAATTTGCCAAGGTGGTGGAACAATCTCAGAGTTGCATGAAGGAATTGGAAAAACGAAATTGAGGAGGTGAGATAGCGGAGGTATCAGAGAGGGGTACCTGTGAGGAACAAGAGAGTAGTGTGACAGATGAGGTAACAAGTGCAGTGGCGGTGGTTAAAAACAAGATCAAAAATGACAAGCGAGCAGTGCAAGTTAGACCATCAAATCCCAAGGTGTGCAACAGATGTGGGAGTGGTGGTCGCTCTGCGCATTCAAAATTCTGTTATGCTATTAACAAAGAATATTTGAAGTGTGGGTGGGTAGGGCACTATGCTAGAATGTGCAAAAATAAAACACGTGAAATAATTGCGGTGGTTTCTGATCAGGCGGGGATTAGCGGTGAATGGATGGATAGAATTTTGAGTGTTGAGAATGGTGATAGCGCAACAGAAGAAAATAAAAGGGTCTATAGGCCCAAAGCTATATTTAATCTAGATGATAAAGATATTTCTCTCATGGTGGATACAGGTTCTAATTATACCATCATCCCGAGAAAGTTGTATGAGAGCCAGTGGGAAGATAGACTTTGTTGCCTAAAGATATCTTTCCTGGAGGGTATCACGGTGAGTCAATTGATATAATTGGATATTTTGAGTCCAACATCGCATTTTTGGGTAGATCAGTCAAGGGCAAAGTATACGTGGCTGTCGAAGGACCTTCCATCCTCAGTTGGGTCCATCAATATGATCTCCACATCGTAGTCAATCCCAGAGCTCCAACACAAGTGATGGTGGTTGAAGATAAAGGGTTGGGAGATATATCAAAGGGGGCTAGTGAAGTGTTTAAGGAGAAATCGGGACAACTCAAAGGCTACGTGCACAAAATCAAGTTGAGGAAGAATGCAGTGCCAGTTCAGCACAAGTTGAGGAGAGTACCGTTGGTGGTGCGAGAAGACGTCAAAGACCTCATACGCAACGTCCATGTAACCTTTGTTTTTTTCAGTGAATTTCTATGGTTTTTTAAGTAGTAGTTACATTTGCAGAGTGGTGGAGAAGGGGGGCGGGACCTCTGACCAGCTCTCAGGAATCCCACTGTGTAGGACTTACAGGATGTTCCAGGAGGACTTCTTGGCTCCCAAGGTCCCTCAAGAGTAAAGTGGACTTCATCCCCCAACCAGTATTGCGCTAGAGCCGCGTTTGCAGAGTGGTGGAGAAAGGGGGCATGGCCTCCGAAGACCTCTGAGCAATCCCGCTGTGTGGGACTTACTGGAGGTAACAGGAGGGGTAGTTGGCCCCCACGGACGTACTTGGGGGCCAACTACCCCTCCTGTTACTTCCAGTATGTACCACACAGGAGGATTGCTGAGAGGTTGTTGGAGGCCACGCCCCCTTTCTCCATCACTCTGCAAACACACCTCCTGGTGCACTACTAGTTGGGGGATGAATTCCCCTTGGCTCTTGGGGGTCCTTGGGGGACAACTACCTCTCCTGTTACCTCCAGTAAGTCCCACACTGTGTGATTGCTGAGACGTTTTCGGGGGACATGCCCCCTTTGTCCACCACTATGCAAACGCACCTCCCAGTGCACTACTAGTTGGGGGATGAAGTCCCCTTGGCTCTTGAGGGTCCTTGGGAGTCAACCATCTCTCCTGTTACCTTGAGTAAGTCCCACACAGCTGGATTGCTAAGCGGTTGTTGGAGGCCAAGGCCCCTTTCTCCACCACTCTGCAAACACGCCTCCTGGCGCACTACTGGTTATGGGAAGAAGTCCACTTTAGTCCTGAGGCCCTCAGGAGTAAAGTGGAATTCATTCCCCAACCAGCAATGCGCCAGGAGGCCCGTTTGAAGAATGTTGAAGGGGGGAGTGGCCGCCAAAGACCTCTCAGCAATCCCGCTATGTGGCACTTACTGGAGGGTAACAGGAGGGCTTGTTGGCCCCCAAGGGCCCTTTGGAGCCCAGGGGACTTAATCTCCCAACCAGCAGTGTGCCAGGAGGTGCGTCTGCAGAGTAGTTGTAAAGGGGGTGTGGCCTCCGGCGACTTAGCAGAGTTGTTTTTTTTCCATTTTAAGGGAGGAGCACAGCGTGGCCCCCCTTCCCTGGCCTATTTACAGCCCCAAGGACCCCATCCCCGAGGCCCGGCCTTTTTTATTTATTTATGTATTATTTAAATTATGGGAGGGGGGCCATGCGGCCCCTGTTCCGGACCGATTTCTGCCCCGAGGATCCCATCTCCGGGGCTTGCCCCCTTTTTTCCAATTAAAAAAAGGGAGGGGACCGCGCGTAATAGTGATCTGCTGTGCTTGCCGAAATATAAAATAAACTTTTTGAAGCATTGCCTGGGGTGCCATTCTGTTGAGAGAAAGCGACGGAAGCAGCGTTATGTAAATATGCCCGGGCACGGGCGTTGTACGTGCACCCCCGGCGATCAGGTTGTACGCCAGCTATATGCAGAGACTTGTTTTATATATATATCTATATATGTCAGCTCCACAGTCCACCTGGGGCAATATATGCACTCTTGCAGACGGGTGCAGCAATAGGGAGGTGGGTCCCTATAAATCTCAACGCTCCAGTTTCACAAAAGAAACGCTGCACTCACGGGGCCTCTTTAGGATGCTTTAATACAAGGACGCGTTTTGGCGTTCTGCCTTCCTCAGCTTGTTTCAAAGTACAGCGCAACCTGTCATGATGGCATTTTTAAACAGGTAAATGAACTCCCATTGGATGTCGCAGCTTAACATCAAAAGAGGACTAAAATCATCTTTTGATGTTAAGCTGCGACATCCAATGGGAGTTCATTTACCTGTTTAAAAATGCCATCATGACAGGTTGCGCTGTACTTTGAAACAAGCTGAGGAAGGCAGAACGCCGAAATGCGTCCTTGTATTAAAGCATCCTAAAGAGGCCCCGTGAGTGCAGCGTTTCTTTTGTGAAACTGGAGCGTTGTGATATATCTATATATATACATAAATATATATATATAGAGAGATATATATACACATGTTGCTCAATATGAATTTTACCTTAAATAAATTAAAAGACCAGAGGCGTTTGGTACAGTTCATGAGTTAAAATAAAATGTTCTCTACATTCTAAAATAACATTTTAATCATAAATCAATCACGTGTGTGCATCTGAAAAGGCCACAGATGGCTCTCGACCTCAGGGCAAGCTAATGTGGGCCCGTGTGTATGTGCCCAGATGTTCGGTGTGAGAAGCGTGTGATCGCTACGTGTGGTGTGCATGTCGTGTCCTGATTGGTTGAGCATACTTAGCTACATGTGGTATCTAGCTTTGTGGTATTTCTAGGGAATGCAAGCCTTTGACCAGGTTTTTATTGGGGCCAATTAACCCTGGACTTGTTTGTGGAACAACTATCTATCTGTGGAATCGATCAGGGTTTCCCTGGGTGCGTGTTTGCCTGTAATTTATGGGGGACCCCACCTTTGATTTGTTACTCGATAAGTGTGGGAATGGGTCGCAGTACCTGCCTGACTACGTATCTCTGACTCGGGGTTGATGGGGAGGTCACCTTGGGTGAATCTGACAGCAATGATGAGTTCATTGGAACTTCTAAAAAAATATATGGAAGGCTCTGGTATCACTTTTATAGACATTACCAACAGGGTGCGTACAGTTGCCATTTTGCACATTGACATTGTTCAAATTGGTGTTGTCAAAGATATGTTTACTTTGATATGAACGTACATTGACACTGTTCTTATTGGCAACAATAATATTATCGTTCAAGCATGGATCATGACATACATTGGTATCATTATTGCTGATGGCGCAGCTGTGCGGGCACAGGTTACGGTATACATTGACATTGCATTAACAGGTATTGTTGAGGTTGTGGCATATGTTCACATTGCATTTACTGATATTGCCATTATCGTGCTTGCACTTATCATGGCATTCATTGACATCGGATTCACCCATCCCAATATATGTATACACCTTTTAATTTGACATTATCTTCTAAGGGGTGTTACATTAAGTCCATGCCGCCATTATTTTCCTATTTTCTATGGACGTACATGCAGTACCTGTGATAGGCCATGTGTGGCCCTAGTCTAAGACTAGGCTAGAGTACATTTACTATATAGTAACTCAAAAAGCACAGTCTGTGAATAACAATGGGTTTCCTCTTTTGTAGATCGGTATTTCTATTACCATATCTCTCCCTAATTACCTCTTTGCCCGTTCCCATGCAATAGTATTTCCCCTTTTCCTTGCCACTCCCCTGATCTCTTCCCACATTTTCTACAAAAAGCACACACATACATGCATGTACGAGATAGGAGAGGCAACAGTCTATGCACGTAGGTATAATTGCATTTTGTAGTAAAATGCAGTTTTTCAACTGGCCCCTGTTATGGTACTGACTTCTACAACGAACTGGGGAAGTTCAAGGAACCGAGAAGGGCTAGGAAGCATTATATGCACACTTTAAGAAATATAAAACACATAGAGAACTCCATAGGAAATGAATCTGTGGGAGACAGCAAAAAGCTGTTTCTGAAAAACGGGATTTCCACATTAACCTTTCGACCTCTCCAGCAGGCCGCAGCCCTGACAACGCATCAGAGGTTAGAATAACGCATTTTGGGCTGATCACCGCTAGTATATGACACTGTTACACAATCCGCTGATCCCAAAAGCTGATTGTTTTCCTGCGTCCTGGCTGTGCTCGGCTGATTTATTTATCTATTTTACTCAGGCTGCAGGCAGTGTAAGCACAAATGGGGCCTGGTTGGCTGAGGTAAACAAGGTTAGAGGATCAGTGTTCAGCCTCACTGGATGGTTCTGCTCGCGCTCCCTGCTCCCATATGCTAATGTATTGACTCACTTGTTATACTCTGCTCAGCAGGACCACGTCCATCGCTGCTAGGGGTTCGACCCAGTGATTAATTTGTAACAAAATAAGTGCCAGGGCCCTGGTCAGGAGACCACTGCAGCCTCCACCACCCATAGCCCCTGCCAGCGCTGCCAATAATAGTAACAACACAACTACTAACCATCACACTCCTACAAGTGTGACAATTCGGACTATTTCAGGCCCCCAAAGCTATAAGAACGGCGTGGGCGGCAGGTAATAATATTTTTTAATGTATATTGAATTAATAATTAACTGTTGTTGCGCTCATATCTAAATTAGCTGGACAGTGCCACCTTGTGGCAGACTGTCATAAACCCTGGTGTTGACAATTAAGTGCCGGTGCAGAGCACCGGAAACCACCGGCTCAAATTAAGCACTGGTTCAACCTTTTTGCATCTATTCAAATGGCATTCACTGTGGAAGCCCTCTACAGCAACGAGTCACAGGTGACGCGAGGGGTGGCGGGAGAAGCAAAGACAGCCAGGCTACTAATCTGAAGTAAAACATGCACTGAAGTAAGAACGCAAAAAACAAGCCTTAAACGATAATTTAAGTTTAACTTGACAAGTTTAGATCATAATGATGCCTCCAGTGGCCTCATGCCAAACTAGCACCTGGCTTGGTGTCCAGGCACTGCACAAAACCATTGCCCCTGAGCCAGCTCTGTGTCCCAAACTCTGGTGAGCATTCTCTCTATCTGACAGGCATGGTACGAAGGATAATTTTAATTTCCCTTTGCTCTCCTCTATGTCAGACATCCGATTCTGTCTGATATTATGTTAAGATTTCGTTGCTGTTGCTTCTTTTAGCATGCTGCTGATTTCTCCATTTATTTTAGGGCCCCACTTCTTCCTGTTCTGCCCAGTGTCTGGCCTCTCTTGAAGAGAGGGTCTGTCTGTTGTTTAGCGAGGCCTCTGCTTCCAAACCGCTGCTTTCATCCAGGTGTTAGTCACTGTCCCTATTTTCTTACACTCTCTCTCTTCTCTCTCTCTTTCTCTCTCTCTTTCTCTCTCTCTCTTTCTCTCTCTCTCTCTCTCTCTCTCCCTCCCTGTATAATTTGCAGAAGGCTCTCTGGCCATCACCTCACACATACAGCTCAGTAGGAGAGGGTGAGAGAGAAACAAAGAAAGATAAAGAGGGGTGTAAAAGATGCAAAGGGAAGTGAAAGACAAATGGGAAAGAGTGGGGCCTGAAAGGAAAGAGAGACAGGAAGGACAAGAATGAGAGATGGGACAAGGAGAAACAGGGCAGGAGAAGGTCAGTGTGAGAGTATGAGAGGGAAGGCGAAAGAAACAAAGGGTGATAGGTAATGTTGAAAGATTGAGAAGGGCAAAGGAAATTGTTGACAGAGGGAAGGAGAGAAAGAGGGAGACTTGAGAGGGAGAAGACAGTCTGAGGTCGGCACGAGGAGAATGGTGAGGAGGGAGGAGATGAGAGCCAGAGAAGTAGAGTTGAAGGAGAGGGGAAGAGTTTAACAAAGGAGAAAAAATGATGGTGAGTGGAAAATCATCAAAGATAGAAAATAGAGGAAAACAAATCCACACAAATACACTCCACACCATGCCACATAATTCCAAACAGCATAATTTCACTCAACACCACATACTTCCACGCCACACAATTCAACTCTACACATGTCCATTCCACACCACATAATTCGACAAAAAACTGCATTTTTCAAGTCAACAACACAATTGCACAACTCACCAAATACATCCAATCCACACCACAGAATTCCACATGATGCATAAAATTGAATAGCACACCAAATAATTAAACTCCACTACATACCACTCCACAACACAAAATGCCATTCCAAATAATTACACTGTATGACACACATACAGTGTAATTGTGTCATACAGTTCATTCATGTGCCATGTCTGCAGAGGCATATTATATTGCCCACAGGAAATGTACAAGTTACTTTTAAAATTACCATTTTGTACAAGCATAGACAAAAAGAATAATCTACAGAAGGCAGAAATGTTGTATTATTGTGCACAGTTGCACACCAAGAATATCTCAAATTAAAAAGGTTTGCCTCCTAACCACGCCCATAGCCCCACCCCCGACATTAAAGTTGGTGAGTACCTGCACTTATTGTTTGCCATTTAAAGCACTGGGCATGGGGGCAAACCGGCACAGTAAGAGGGGCAGTGTTTCAAATGGGCCTGCACTTCTCTTCAGTACTGGAACTTTTCCTTCGCAGTTTTGAAGCAGTACAGCTGTTTTTAAAAGCACTACAAAGGTCCTTGTATATTGAGCAGTTTTCGGGCAACAAATAAAGTGTCAAGTTAACTCTGGTAATTAATGTACCTGCTGGAGAGGGATGGGAGTTTTGTCTAGTGGCAATTTTCACTTGTGTAAGGTACCCCAGAGGGTTAATATCATAACTGCCAAGATTTCAGATTGTTAATGTGTGACACTTCCATTTTTGCAGTGACTTATGAGTGACATTCCACAGCAAAATATGACACGTCGAAAAACATTTTAGACTATGTTAAAATAATGAGTTGCATATTCATTGTGCTTTAAGTCATAGGCTGGGACCTCGTAGCACTATAAATACAGAAGTCGTTAACCACCACTCCTTACCCCTCTGCCAACCAGGAATCTATTCCTTTACTGTCTGGTTACACTCGTAGACATCTGCAGTGACTGAATTAATCAATAAGGTTTCGTAATGCAAACAAATGCATTTCCTACCGATTACTTTAACTTGGATTTATCTTCTATTTTAAACATGCAGTGCGCCTTTATTTTATATGCTGTTACCTGAAGGTGAAGACAATCAAAACTGACTGAATGAACATATTTTGTCCTTTCAGCTATGTCTTTAACTTCCTGCCCCTCCCAACTCTCTTACCCCTCGTCTGGCCTGGTACTGCCCCCACTGCAGCACTAATGTTTGTCGAGTGATCTGGTGCGTTGGACTTACCTGTGGTATCGTGAAGGTACTGTCAGGAGAAGCCTGCAGAGTATGTGGTCCAACCCAGTGTGGTGGCCCGGGCTGCAGACATTGCTGAGGTCACCTACAGGCCCAAGGCCTGCCAGACAAGGCTGCTCTTTGACCTCCTTAGTCACGGTCTCTTGCTGTTACACTAGGTACTCCTAAATGCTGGTTAGCAATGCCACCTTTAAACTGCGCCCGCCACCGCCCACTGGACGGTCTACAGGGACCCCTCCCATCGAAGGCCAGGTGCAGGTGAGGGCTAAGTCGCTTGCTATTTTTAGGCAGAACTGTCCATGGGGCAGAATCTGGGCTGTGCACAGCAGAAAAATCTCCCTACGCTGTGCCAGCTGCCTGCCAGCAGCACGACCATAGAGAGCACACTGTGAGAGTCACACAATGCTGTTTGTGTGGCGAGCATGGTAACAGGAAAACAAATCAAATTCAGTCACTGGCTGGGATAATTTCAGGCTTTCTGGTGATGGTACAGAAGAGCCAGATCCTGGCTGTTGTTTACGTTCTGCATTGACACCAGATGACCAGGTGGAGGGCCGGGCCTGGTGCAAATTTATTTTAGCTGCAGGGCGGAAGTCATATGTGTGTTTTCAGAGAAGTTTTGACACTATAGGTCATAACGCTGCTCCCTAACAGCCAGAGCAGAGTCAGTTATACGCTCTTAATGGCGAGGCTGGACAACCAGTAGCGCAGCAGGTGCTGGCAGTGGCTGCTTTTGTTATAATATGAAGCGCCGTGTTGTGATTCTCCCAGGAACTATAGTATGCATGACTAAATCATTTTAGTGTGGGATAGGTCAATTCCGAAAAATTACAGACCTATATCTTTGATAGACTCCACTGCAAAACTAATGGGCCGGCTGCTTTTAAATAGACTTGAGGAATGGGCCCTTGGAAAGAATATTATAATCCCATGTCAGTTTGGCTTCAGAAAAGGGAAAGGCACTGTGGATCAGTGCCTGAACCTGCGCCTAATAATAGCAAAATATACGGCAGCCAAAAATGGCCATTTGTATCTTGCCTTCATGGATCTGTCGGCAGCCTTTGACTGCGTGGCACAGCCTAGGCTGTGGCAGATCATGGAGGCAATGGGGATTGACCTGCAGATTATTAACATTATTCGTGATCTGTACTCAGGTGCCTCAGCTTGTGTTCGTTATGGTAAGGGAGGCGAGTGTACCAGGCTTTTTAAAATTGCTAGAGGAGTGAGACAGGGGTGCGTCCTCGCGCCTTTCCTATTTGCACTCTACACCAATAATGTTGAATCTGCTTTGCTGGGATCCACTCCAGATGTTTCCTATATTAACTCACTACAAGTACCAATACTACTATATGCGGACGACGCAGTGATTTTAGCTCGTACTAGTAATGCGCTGCGTCGTTTAGTGTTGGAATACACGCAATTTATGAACAAGCTGGATATGAAAATTAACCATTCAAAGTCCTTTGTCTTAGTGGCAAGCTCAAAGCAGCGGAGACAGCCACAAATTAATACTGAAGGGGCAAGCTGGGAGTTGTGGATTCTTTTAATTATCTAGGGATTATGTTCGATCGTCAAAATAACTGGCAAAGCATGGTTGTAAATAGGGGGCTGCAGATGGAAAAGAACATTGGGGCTCTATCTAAATTTATAAAACAAATTGGTTCTAAACCTGTGGAAGCAATAAAGACAGTTTATGAAGCAAAAACGGTATCTGCTGCCACTTATGGAGCGGCTATTTGGGGCACCAGAGACTGCTCGAAACTGCAATGTATAGAAGACAACTTTTTAAAAAAGCTAGTTTCATTGCCAAAGTCATGCTCTAACTTTAACTGTCATATGGAGTTGAGAGTCCCTTATATAACTGACAAAATTTCTGTGGCGCCAATTTTAATGTGGCCCTCGGTATGGCGGATGGAGACTCTCTCACTGACGAGGGATATCATAAATGATGTTTTGAAACTAGATGGGGTGAGTAATATCAGCTGGTTACGCTACGTTGAGTCCACTCTTAAAGAAGCTGGGCTACACCATCTTTTTGTAGACCCTACAACCAGCTGGTCTAGTTCTAAGAACGCCCTGAAAATTCATTTGCTATCTAGATTGCAGGCAAGAAGGGAGGCTTTAAATATTAAGTTGTCGACAGCTAGAGCATTCCTGGCGGCCCCTAGCATAATGCAAATGGATGTGAACTCAACATATCTATCGTTCGTCACTAATTTACAACACAGATATATTCTGGTGAGATTTCGGTTAAATTACATCCCCTTGATGTTGGGTCTTCCCCGTAATATTTATGTAATTTCCGATCTCCCACTCTGTACGTGTGATGATCGATGTATTCAGAATGATTTGCACTTTTTGTTTTTTTGTAAATTTTATTGTGATGAAAGGAAAAGGTTTATTGTCCCCCTTATGCGTAAAATGAATTTTAAACAGTGTCGTGTGGCCCTTTACTTCCTGCAGTTATTATCTGACCCTTTTACATGTCTTTCATTGGCGTCTTTCTTTTTATCTGCTCTAAAAAAGAGACGTTCAATCTTCTAATTTTATACTTATTAGAGGAACCAATTTATTGAATTGTGTTAATAACTGTGTGTGTATATGAACTTCTTCTTTTTTACCTCTATAATAGGAATATTTTAACGTGTTTCTTTCTTTGGTAATTTCGCTACAACCCTTGTATTTTAAGTTTACTGTAATATTGATAAATGTCTTATTTGTAGTATACTTTTTATGCCTTCACTGTGTTGGCGAAATAAAGTTATTTCTGACTGACTGACATTTTAGTGTGGTGATGCGGACATCAGTACAAAAAAGTTTTAGTCAACCCATGATGAGTGGTTCCTAGCAGGACAGTAATATGCCTGCTGCAAGCACAAGCATTATTGAGAAATTGATCCATGCTTTTGCCTTGAAATTTAAGGACCTGAATATAGAGCCCATTAGTGATCCATTGCAAAGTCAGTTCTAGGAGCCTCTCTGCTAAAAGCCATGAGTCGCTGATAGGTTTAAAGGAGTTGCACAGCCTAATGAGATTTCACTAATCAATGGTGATATGAGAGACCGACAGTGCGAATGATGAAGGGGAATGGAACTGAATGGGACAAGTGGAGTGATGACAGTCATCCGACTTGAGGGAGTGTTAGTGTTGAGAAGTTGGGGGAGGGTATTACCTAAGGGTTTGGGAAAGAAGTCTTTTTCCTGTCCACTCCAGTTGATTTCATTTGGACCCCACACAAACCCATCTGCTTCTTGCCAAGACTGGGGCCTTTAGCCAAGCCTTTGCTGAAACACAAAGGCAATGACGTAGGTTCTGTTTAACTTTTAGTGTCACAGTAGATGGTCATGGTGAAAGACTTTGAAGTGGAGGGCAGGCAGTAATCAGAGTAAGTGACTCTCCTATTTGGCTTTTGTACATTTTAACTGGAGGGAATGGGCCTCTAATCGCAGCTTGCCAAACAAGTTGTGCTGAAATTGCTTTAATGTCAAGGTGGTTACTTTATATGTGCATTACTAGGGGTCATCATTGACGATCAACTGTCTATGAAGCAGCAAGTAGTGAAGGTGGCATCTACCTGCTTTACCATCCTTAAATGGCTTAGGAAAATTCTTTGGATGTTGCCCAATTCTACTCAACGTACGGTAGTCCAGGCCCTTATCACATCTAGGCTGGACTATGGCAACATCCTGTACCTGGGCGCAAATAAGGATGTAACACGTAGATTGCAGGTAGTGCAAAACGCAGCGGCAAGAATGCTCTGCCAGCTCCCTAGAAGGACCTCTGTTTCAAGTTCGCTCTGTGATCTTCATTGGCTCAGGGTGGAGAAGCGTGTGAAATTCAAAGCCCTGTGTTACATGTTTAAAGTTAAGTCTGGCACTGCCCCCCAATATTTAAAGGCCATTGTCCAACCCTATATACCATCACGTTCTCTTCGCTCTTCTACTCAGGTGAAGTTTTCAGTTCCAAGGATCAGACTGTCTCATATGGGCGGGCGGACGGTCCTTTTCTTACCTGGGTCCTCAGTTGTGGAATTCTCTTCCTCTATCTCTTAGGAACGAAAACATCCTTAGCAATTTTCGCAAACATTTAAAAACTTGGTTGTTTAACCAATAATTTGTGGGTAATTCTTTTTAATTAGATCCTGCTACTTTTTTGCTTTCTCCTCTCTCTGTCAAGCGGCGCCGGGAAACCTTTGTGGTAGCTGTGCACCTTATAAGATCAAATAACAATAACAATAACAATTACTGTGTGGTGTTAATCCTGTGAGATCCATGAAATGCATTAAATGCCCTGTTTGAGGAGCTACATGACAGAGTTTCAACTTTTCAGCATTTGGACTTCACTAAAATGGGTTACAGTCTGCTCTTGTAAAGTTTGTTCATCAATGCCAGGTTCAGGTTTGGATTTGTGGTGAACAAAGCAACAGGTCCTGGTAGGGACCGATCTTCAGAATCAGTAGTTACAAATCGAACTGGAACATGATTGCAGAAGTGCATAGGTGCCATTGAACCTCCTCCCACTATAAGCATATTGAATAGAAATTAGGATTATGAGTAAAATGTTTCCTGAAGGCTGATTTTGCTTAAATTGAGGGTGGTAACTTTGGGCTGGTTTTTGGGCTGAAACTGGTCTGCGTTGGGCTGAATTTGGGCTTAAACTTGGACAGCATTGGGCTTGGGACGGGTATCAAAATCTGGCAACACTGGAGCGGACGCTCTCTGGTGGTAGAAGGAGGCTCCGTGCTGTGAGGCGGTCAGTCTGTGTGGTCACTTTGAGGAAGAGTTCAGTTTTGATGCCCCTTAACTTCTAGGGTTTCAGATTGCTCATGAGCGACATTTCCATATTTTCGGCGTGCTTATTTGTGACATTCAGTGGATTGTATGTTACATTTTGAGTGACAGTTTGTCATGAGCAGATCAAGGCAGGTATTCATTTGAGAAACGGTCCTTTTGCTGAAATTCACTGACCAAAAGGTGCAGTATCATTGCAGTTTAAAGGTATAAAATTGATGGTGCTCAGATAAAGCACTTCTGCCTTCATGGAAGCTCTCTCGCAGTATTCTCGGCCTCGGACAGTTAGACTCGGGTGATCACTGTAATGGTGTGTCAGAGATGAAGTGTGGAAAAATCTAGAACTTATGGCTACAGGTAGGCACAGTATGCAGAAAATTAAACTGGGATCCTTTCCTGCTGAATGTGTCAAGAGTCAGAAACAGGTGAAGAGTTAAAGGTATAGCAATGAGTCATGGGTCCTTGTGCAGGCAGAGAAAATGGGCATCCTTGAGTAGTAATATACACAATAATCCCGGTTCAGTTGCGCCCTCAGGCCCCGCCCGGTGCAACCACGCCTGTTGCACCAATGATAGCTATGCCCATGCCAGCGCCTGACACAGAGTCTATCAACGGTATTGCCAGTCTATCACTATTGTGAAGGAAATTCCCCTGGTGGCCAACAAACTACTCTTCAGATTTGGTAATTAGTATAAATGAAGTTCCTAAAAAGCTGGGCCACAAAGGGACTAAGATAATATGAATGAGACACCATTTATCCTCCTTCTTGTTACAGATGAGAAAACTCAATACTGCCTCACCCCTCTCCATATGTTGCTTTACCATTCACCCCTTCACTCTGTTGCCTTCTTTCTCTCCACTTTATATTCTCATCTTCTTTTCCTTTTCTCTGTCCTCACCCACTCATTCACTTTTTCTAAATAGCTCATTCCTCTCCTTTCACTCAAACATTTTGTGTTGTGGAGTGGTATGTAGTGGAGTTTAATTATGTGGTGTGCTATTCAATTTTATGCATGATGTGAAATTCTGTGGTGTGGATTGGATGTATTTGGTGTGTTGTGCAATTGTGTTGCTGACTTGAAAAATGTGGTTTGTTGTTGAATTATGTGGTGTGGAATGGACATGTGTAGAGTTGAATTGTGTGGCGTGGAAGTATGTGGCATTGAGTGAAATTATGCTGTTTGGAATTATGTTCAAGAAAGAACAGGGGAACCCTACTCACTAAGGAACCAGGGTAATAGTTATATAGGAAAAACAATGGTTCCTGTGGAATAATGTACTATGAGGTTATGATACATAAGCACAATCGCGATATAGAGGGTTAGATAATGGCAGATCGCGAAGGAACCACCAACACACCGATTCCAGTGTAGTATATTTTATGGCTTTTTAAACAATTAAGTTAGGAGTAAACATTATACATCAAAACAACATTTGTGCATAGTGTCCCAAGTGACAAAGGGAACCTAAACCTAAGTGACAACGTGAATATTAAATACAAGGTTTCCACAGTTTGTACAAGTCGACCATTATCAAAATAATTCCATGTGAACAGCAACTATATACAATGATATGTGCTGGGGAAATGGTTCGCTTAGCTAAACCTCGAATGTGTAAGGAAGTGGTTACCCGAAAAGAACCAAGGAGTAGACCTCAACCTCAGCTGATCCCAAAAACTGACTGTTGTATAATGTGATTTTTTTTTTTTTTTGCATCGGGCCTAGTTGACAAACGCAAGTGATTTAATTGGATACACTACGTAACAACTGAAAGCGGTTGTTTTAAATATGTGTCATAATAAATCTGCGACCATTTTACCCCACAAGGTGTCTCAACAAGTGTTTGTTGGGTGACTCATGGCCGAGTGGCTCCACTGCCAGGGCTAATGTGTAGGTATGGATGGGCTGCAACCCCTGGAAAGGGTCCAATAAGAGAGACTTCAGCAGCGAACTAGAGCAAAGTGCCCCAAGCTGAAGTGCGCCAAAGAGAGCTCAGAGTCTAAGATAGACTGGCTCGGCCTTTGCCCCTGCCACTGTGGGTAAAATGAGAACAAACTCCAGATGTGCACTTTTAGAATCCACATAATCGGCTGATCCTGGAGGTTATTGCTTCTGCACGGCTGTCACACACTCGGTGACTCCAGCGTCCTTAAGGCACCTGTTTGAAAAAGCACTTGCACCCTACAGGTGTCCTGTTCATTCATTCATTCATTAATCCGTTGTGTGCAACGACCTCAGTCTGTTCGTTGCATCTTCCTTCTGCTCCTCGTTTAAAAAGCACATGTCCCACTATTTCTCGAACGAGGGAGGAGGTGTTTCCCAAGCAGTAAGAATGTTACACTCCTCTCTTTCTTCTGGGAGCTTTTCTCTTCCGGCCTTGCTGATTACCCGTAAAATATACCCACATGATTGAAAAACAGGTGAAGGGATAACATCAGGGCTTTAAGTGGGCCGGGTCTGTCCGGGTCTGAGCACCGGCAGTTATTTTTGGGGGCCCTCGAAACGGGTCTCTATCGGGCTCTATTTTCGCGGCTGGCAAAGGTAGTCCTTTTTTTTTTTTTTTTTCTGGACTGCAGAGAGAGCTCAGTTTCCTCATTGAGTAGCGGAGGTCACGCCATGACGTCCACGGCACGACGGCATGAGGTCATGCCAGGTGAGTGTTGTTGGAGGAAGGGAAACCCTTTAAGGGAGCCATTTTCTCTCAGGATTTCCCTTCTCTTCTTTCAGCGCAGGAGCAACGTCGTCGTGGTGCCAGCGTGGGATGATGAAAACCGAGACTTTTAGAAACAGGTATTACCTTCTCTTTCCTCCTTTCGTTTATTTGCTCCCCTGTGAAATGGATCCAAAAAAGAAAAACACTTTTGCTGGAAACGTCCTCTTTTTCTGACTTTTTTCAATTTCTAAGTGCAGCCTCGGGGTGCAGAGAACTAAAACATTAAAAATATGAAAAGTAACTAGCTAAAGCAAGACAGAGTGGTTGCAAGGTGGCCAGATTGATTTATTCACACCTAAACACATTAGCGCCACTTTACAGTGTTTGCCAGTGAAGCGCTACTTTTGTTTTCTCGTCTCTCTTTGAGCAACATTGTTTTCCCTGGGTGGGAAAGTGAACTATTCCTGGAGGTACTGAAATACCTGCTTGATGGGTGAATTGGAAAACAAAATGTGTACAGCTGCTGTGTGTTCACGAATGTGGTCTTTTTAAACCATACTGCTTACGTTTTGTATTGTAAGGATATAAGCAATGGGCATTGAAACGGGTCCCTTCTGGGCCCTGCGGTCATGGCCTTAACTTTTCAGGCAAAAGCACTCACTAATTTCTGAATAATGAGTGTAAAAAGAAAAAGGTAACCATGTTGTTCCTGCTTACATTTCACGTGCTTTACTTAATCTTGCATTCTCTATGAGTGTTTGCTTTTTCTAGGATGATGTTAATTTTTTTTTAGGCAGCATATTGCTCTTGTCTAGTGCGTAATTTGAATTGAGTCACATCCAGGTGTTTATAGCGGGTCAGTGCAGTTCAAGTTTCTCTCAGTGGGGCAGTATGGTGTTCAGTGGGGGAGAGGATGTGGCACTATGGTCAGAGCTGCTGAATTCGGAACTGGGGAACCAGGTTCAGCCTTCATGACCAGTCACCTCCCCCTGAGGGAGCACATTCCCATGCTAGACCTTAGATGGCCCCGCAAGATCTTAAAAGCCCTGGTGTCTTAGCACCAGCAGGTGGACCCTCGCAGTGGCAAGTGTGGGTTAACCTTGAAGGCATGTCCGCCACAATTTATTCTGAAGTTCACCTCCAGTCTTGCAGGCAGGCCTATGAAGCAGCACACCATAGAGTGACAGTGACTCTGTCACTGAGGTCAAAGGACCCTTGAGCAGGGTGGCTCTAGGGCAGTGCGAACGCACCAGGCGCTGACCACCCGCGATCCATGCAGCTAACAGCAGTGGGGCAGAGGGGCCGGGTAAGGGGGATTTCAAGGGACGATGGCGAGGGAAAATTAAATAATTAATTTTCTTTCAGCATCATCCCTCGAAACCCCCTTTACTCCGGCCCCACCGCTGTTACCTGCACGGACCGCGGGTGGCACTGACTTCAGGTGGGGGCGTCGTGTTTGCAAGTATAATATGGTTTTAAAAGCACTTGCTGTCTCCTTCCTGGCCTCCAACAATTTTCGGCAACAATAAAAATGTCATGATAACTCCAGGGATTAATGTTTTTAGTAGAGAGAGATGGTGTTTTGTCTAGTGGACGTTTTGACTCATGGAAAGGAAGCGACTTCATGATTTTCTTAAGCACACAATGCTAGTTATCTTGATTTAGACCACGCCCCTACTCGGATAGGCCACACCCCTTGAAGAGATGTGCCACGCCCCTTTTAGAGCACCCCCAGTTTTTTTTTTCCACTTAAAGCCCTGGATAACATCAAAGGAGGAGGGGAAGTAAGCGGTTGGAGTGTGACGGGAGCCCGTGGTGGGAGCGCTGCTGTGTGGTCCATGGGGTGGAAGGGCCTGGATGCTGATAAGGGGGCTGGTCCTCTTCCCCCTTTGCCTGTGCTTGAAATGTGTGTGGGTTGAGGGCGTGGGGGGCCTGGGGCAGCCCTTAACTTTTCGCAACTCGCAACAAGCCCAGGTTTTTGTGATTCACGTGGGAAGGCTAGCCAAGCATTTCTGGGAGGTTTGGCTTCGTGTTAGGTGATTATACAGTGATCACTGTGGCACGACGAATGCATGGGTGGTTTAACGCAGGGTGCAAGGGTGGGATAACGCAGGGTGCAATGGTGGATAACGCAGGGACATGTGTGCCCAATGGGTGCGTGTAGAGGGCCATGGGGCTCATATAAGGATGATGGCTATTGATCGCCAGTACCAGACAACTCGTATTCACTGGCCACTTTAAAGTCCATCGCCATCGATGGATGCGATTGATGGGGTCCAGGGATGAGCGAGGAGCGGAGATGCATCTCTCCATGCGCTCCCGCTCTCGTGAGGGTGAGGGGTGGCTGCAGTGACCGCCGGCGGTGATGCATGCTCGGCGTGGAGTCTCCCACCCTCGCTGCTCTGGCAGCGCCGCAGATGACTCGGGACGAGGATTCCAATTCCCCTCGCGGAGGGGAGGGCAGCCCCGGCACGCCTTGATCTCCGTGCTCTCCCCCGCCTTCTCCCCCAACCCTGTCCATCATCAGTGGATGCCACTGGAGTTTCAACAGCATCCCTGTATCTCAGAGCCCGCTGCGCCCAAGGCTGCTGCAACGGCTTGCATCACTCAGGCGATTACTCTTGGCAACACCATCACCATTGTTAAACAAGCATTTGCAATGCAATAGGACTCGCATTTACGCTAGACCTATTGCATTGCATCACGGACGACGGGGGGGGGGAGGTTTGAGGGAGCACGGACAACGGGAGTGCAGGCGGAAGGAAGGTGGAGAAGGGGGCCAGAAGGCACGGACAAAATAGTGCTCACAGTCTAAATAACACGTACTCTACCGTGTAACACTTGAAGTAAAGGGGCCAGTAGCAATGGGAGGGTACAAATGACGACATGGCCATAATAAGGAGGGACTAACAAGCCTCATAATCAATCAGAAGGCAGCATTTACGAAAGACAATGACACAAGCCAATTAAAAACATGGGCAGAGAGTGGGCGGAGCTTCCACTGCATACTCCATTACTGCATGCCTCGCAAAGCGAACAGCGCATGTGCCCTGCCGCAATAGGCTCTACCTAAAAATGCGCACAACGGGCCAATAAACGCCGAAAAAGTAGCCACCCACAATTTGGGTTTTTTCTCGCACAAATGGGGAAAAATGTCGCCCATTTGTGCTGGAAATAGCCCAATATAGCAACATTGGTCCGCTCATGACGCCAGAGCGTGTGACGTTATCACGCTCTCAATGGTGGCGCGTCATGACTCGCTTGATGCGTGGAGGGTGCCAACAAGCGGGAGACGGCGGTGAGTGGCGTCATCTGTATTCTCTTTTTTCCCCCCTTAGACTTATCCGCTGGTAAAAACAAATCTTTTCAGGCCTGCTGGGCGCGTGGTACGGCAGTTCGCACTCTTGCACGACCTATAAATCGTGTTTTTCCTCGACACTCTCTATTTAGACTGCTGAGTGACTTTGATACTTTGGAAACGTGAATAAGGGGCACGTGAACCTATGAAAGGCTGCGCTCTCAGAACTACGGTGTACTGTTTCTTTGCACGTTTTGTATTTCATTTGCAGACTGCTTCCTGGTGTGCAAGCAGGGCAGTCCATAATGAAGCTATTTTAGGACCTCTGACTGATCAGAGTGAGGAGGAAGCAGCAGGCCCGTATTGTCCCGCCAGCTGCCAATTTTTCATGTGTAGGGCGTGAGGGACTCATTCACCAGGCTCCCTGGCCCCATTACTATCAGTTTAGCATGCAAGTAGTCTGTCTGTTCATCATTACCTCTTCCCCCTGCGGGTCTTCTAAGGGCCAGAGACGAGGCTTAGCCATTGTTGGTGAGGGTGCTTCAAAGGAAAGAGGGGCATGGCTGAGAGGCACCGCACCCTCTCGTGTGACAGTCATGGATACCTCTGGAGGCTCACAAGAGAGCGCATGCTGTTGTCTTGTAACAAAGCAAATAAGACATGTTCATTGTCTTCGTTGCATGAAAAGTTGCTTACTCTGGCTTTATAAGCACCCGCAGGCTCTCCCAGTAACCTACATTTCATGGGTCTGGCTGTACTTTTAGGCATGGGAAGTAAGATCTCGCCCTATCATTTCCCAGCTGCTTCTTGTGTCAGCAAGTTATGAATTGGGATATTCTTCAAAAGACTGTCTCACATTAGTGCTGGATGGTGTTAGTAGTCTCTGGGCAGAACGGTTTGTGTCCAGAACACTATTGTCTTAGTCACGCCAAGATGCTTCTCTTCAGAGTTAGGAGGAGATCCGTTTCACATTTAAAGAAAGGGTTAGAGTTAGGTTTTCCTGTACTAGTGATTTACAGTACATGACACAAAGGTCTTGAAGAGGTTTAAATGGCACAAAATAATAATTTCCAATAACCAACCTAATAGTGTTGTGAGCCTAACAAATTCAGGAAAGATGATTCTTTGAACAGTTTTTGGAAAAAAACGATGATACATGGTATCTATAATCCACTCCTGATAGTAGCAGTCCATGTGCTGAACATTTAAAAAACGCCTTGTAAATATGAGAAAATTAGTAAAACCAAACAAAACTAGAAGGTTCTAGTCATATTTGTTTCAGAAATGTGAGCGTAGAACAGCTCATAGAATGTGTGCCTGCTTCTGCGGTTCTTTACATTATATTCATATCATGTTTTTCAACTTAAGGGTGGCCTAACTTCTATGTGTGATTTACTTTTAATATTATGCTTAGCTATATAAAGCCCACCATTCCTTAATGAGCCAACGAATACTATTTCATAATTCTTTGCATAAAAACAGTTAACAACAACAGTACAAAGTATTGTGACCAAATATTCTAGCATGCTGCCCAATATGCCAGGAGAATACCTAGAATGATGGGAGGCTGCCCAGCAAGTAAGAATGCTGCTGACTATGTTCTGAGGCTTCCTAGCAAGTAAGAATGCTGCTGACTATGTTCTGAGGCTTCCTAGCAAGTAAGAATGCTGCTGACTATGTTCTGAGGCTTCCTAGCAAGTAAGAATGCTGCTGACTATGTTCTGAGACTTCCCAGCAATAATGCTGCTGACTATGTTCTGAGGCTGCCCAGCGAGTAAGAATGCTGCTGACTATGTTCTGAGGCTTCCTAGCAAGTAAGAATGCTGCTGACTATGTTCTGAGACTTCCCAGCAAGAATGCTGCTGACTATGTTCTGAGGCTTCCCAGCAAGTAAGAATGCTGCTGACTATGTTCTGAGGCTTCCCAGCAAGTAAGAATGCTGCTGACTATGTTCTGAGGCTGCCCAGCAAGTAAGAATGCTGCTGACTATGTTCTGAGGCTGCCCAGTATACCACAGTTCTGCTGAATATGATATTTGCTGCAGTGCCAGAGGTTGTCCCAAATATGTCAGTCAAGTTTGCTGATGGAAAACAATAGTAATCGAAGTAGCTCGAAGTGGTGCTGCATTTGGTTATGTTAAAGTCTGTGCTTAATATTCTATAAGTGACGCCCAATATACACACACTTGTTTTCAGAATGGCAGAGGTGGTTCTCAGCATGGCACAGTCTCCTTTCTTTATTCTAGCTCGTGTTCTCAGTGTGCCAGGGATGATGCTCAGTAGAACAGGATAACTGCCCACATGACGGATGGCACTCTGGGACAAGGGTGATGCCCAAAATGCTAGGAGTGGGGCTGCTTGGCATGTCGGGGTTGATGTTCAATAAGCCAGGTATCTTGGACGTCAAACAACCTATAACTGAAAAATATGTTCATGTTAGTCAGGGTATTACATTAATTTTATCATGCTTCCACTTTATCTTTCTGTACATTCTCTATATACATTGCGCTGCTCTTTATCAATGAATTAATGTCTACTCAAGTGTTTGGAAAGCAATATATTATTAATGTAAACTATTAAAATATAAAACTGTGTAATACAAAGGTCAACATCCCTGCTTGATGGGGTTGTTTTTTCCATGCTTTGAAGTGTAGGTTGATCCTAAGCCCGATGCAGGCTCATGTCTTCTATCAGGCAATATTTTAACACTTCGCAAGAAATCGAACAAAAACCTCTTACTTCAGTATTGCAAGATATGAATTCCTGGAGGCGCACCTATGACATCAGGGTCCACCTCTCATTCCGCAGCAGCCAAACTGAGGAGGGGATTGAGTTTCACTGAAACACAGTTCATGGTTTCAAAGAGTCCTTCTCTGGAAAAGACTGAGAGGCCCTGGTTAGCATTGTACATTCAAAAGTCAAAGGCAGTCTGGACAAGGCCATACCTCCTTTTCCGTCTTCCTCTCACAGCCCTTACTGAATGAGTGAGCTTCTATCCCTGCCGACATTAACCCCTTCGCTGCTAGGCCTTTCCCCCCCCCCCCCCCAGTGCTAAGCCTTTTTTTGGCTATTTGGGGTAGTTCGTGCTTAGGCCCCTGTAACTTTTTGACCTCAAAAGGTATCCACGTCAAATTTGCGTCCTTTTCTTCCAACATCACGGGGATTCTAAAGGTACCCAGGGTTTGTGGTTTCTCCTGGAGGGGACCCAAAAATTAGCCAAATTAGAGCTAATTTTTTTCTTGGGGGGGGGAGAAATGGGAAAAAAGTGCTGCAAATGAAAGCGTCTGGTTATTTTCCTGCAAATGGCATCAACAAAGGGTTTGTGGGGCTGACATCACCATCTTCCCAGCTTTCAGGGACTGACAGACATTTGTCAGAAAACCAATGTTTTTTTCACAGTTTTGGCATTTTACTGGGACATAGCCTATTTTTGCTATTTTTTGTGCTTTCAATCTTCTTCCAGTTAATGGTAGAAATGGGTATGAAAACAATAATGGATCCTGGAAAGCTATACATTTTAGAAAAGAAGACAAAATTCTGAATTCTGCAAGGAGTCATTTGTGTAGATCCTTCACGGTTTCTTTAAAGAAACTAACAGTTGAAAATAGGAAAAATTGAAAATGAGTTGAAACAAACAGCCATTTGTGCAAAACGTTTTCACCTTTAAGTTCTTCTAATTATGACAGATGTTTGAAAGCAGTATACCGTTACATCCGCTGGACCTTTCTGGTTGTGGGGATATATAGGACTTGTAGGTTCACCAAGAACCCGACGAACCCAGAGCCAATAACTGAGCAGCATCTTGCAATGGTCTTTTATTATGTACCGGGTATATAGCAATTAATTTGGGAAAATATATACAGTGAAAAATCAAGATGAAAGACACCTATGTATTTTTGAAATTGGAACAAAATATAGAGTTTAGAAACAGTAGCTATTTGCACATTTCCAAAATTGTGAGTACCCATACTAGCATGAGAATTATAGGACATTTTTCAAAGTGACTTCTTTTTTACACATTGTCTTTCTTTGGAAGGCAGAAATGCATCGAAAGTCAATAGGTAATACCAGTTGCTCTACAATTCTGTGTTATCCTAAGTCTCCCGATAAAACTGGTACCTCACTTGTGTGGGTAGGCCTAGTGCCCGCGACAGGAAATGGCTCAAAACGCAACGTGCACACATTTCATTTTTACAGTGAAAACTGACCCTTTTTTTGCAAAGTGCCTAGCTGTAGATTTTGAACCCTAGCTCTGCCGGCACCTAGGGAAACCAGGCAAACCTATACATTTATGAAAACTAGACACCCAGGGGAATACAGGATGGGGTTACATGTCTGGCTATCACCAGGTTCTGTTACCCAGAATCCCTTGCAAACCTCAAACTTTGTAAAAAAAAACAAATTTTCCTCACATTTCTGAGGTGGAAAGTTCTGGAATCTGCGTGGATCCACAAACTTCCACCCACTCCGCATTCCCCAAAGTCTTCCGACAAAAATTGTACCTCACTTGTGTGTGTAAGCCTGGTGCCCACGACAGAAAACGGCCCAAAACGCAACGTGGACACACCACATTTTCACAGTGAAAACTGACCCTTTTTTTGCAAAGTGCCTAGCTGTAGATTTTGAACCCTAGCTCTGCCGGCATCTAGGGAAACCTAGCAAACCTATACGTTTTTGAAAACTAGACACCATGGGGAATCCAGGATGGGGTGACTTGTCTGGCTCTCACCAGGTTCTGTTACCCAGAATCCCTTGCAAACCTCAAACTTTGTAAAAGAAAACACATTTTCCTCACATTTCTGTGGTGGAAAGTTCTGGAATCTGCGTGGATCCACAAAATTCCACCCACCCCGCATTCCCCAAAGCCTTCCGAGAAAAATGGTACCTCACTTGTGTGGGTAGACCTAGTGCCCGCGACAGGAAACGGCCCAAAACGCAACGTGGACACACCACATTTTCACAGTGAAAACTGACCCTTTTTTTGCAAAGTGACTAGCTGTAGATTTTGAACCCTAGCTCTGCCGGCACCTAGGGAAACCCAGCAAACCTATACATTTGTGGAAACTAGACACCCAGGGGAATCTAGGATGGGGTGACTTGTCTGGCTTTCACCAGGTTCTGTTACCCAGAATCCCTTGCAAACCTCAAACTTTGTAAAAAAAAACACATTTTCCTCACATTTCTGTGGTGGAAAGTTCTGGAATCTGCGTGGATCCACAAATTTCCTACCACCCACAGTTCCCCCAGGTCTCCCGATAAAAATGGTACCTCACTCGCGTGGGTGGGTCAAGTACCCGCGACAGGCAAGGGCTCAAAACGTACTGAGGAGACATGAAAATTACCTGTCTCAAAACGACCTGTTTTTGCAAGGGGGGTCACCTGGGTTTTTGGCCTCGGTCTCGGCGGCCATCTTGGGAAACGTACCAAACCCACACATTTCTGAAAACTAGATACCCGGGGGAGTCGAGCGAGGTATGGCTTGCGTGGGCCCCTCAACGTTTTCCTACCCAGAATCCCCTGCAAACCTCAAATCTAGCTGAACAAATCTGATTTTTCTCATATTTCTGTGTGGGACAGTACTGGAATCTGCATGGATCCACAAATTTCCTACCATCCAGCGTTCCCCCAGGTCTCCCGATAAAAATGGTACCTCACTCGCGTGGGTAGGTCAAGTACCCGCGAAAGGCAAGGGCCCAAAACGTATTGAGGAGACATCAAAATTACCTATCACAAAACAACCTGGTTTTGCAAGGGGGGTCACCTGGGTTTTTGGCCCCAGGCTCGGCGGCCATCTTGGGAAACCTACCAAACCAACACATTTCTGAAAACTAGACACCCGGGGGAGTCCAGCGAGGTATGGCTTGCGTGGGCCCCCCAACGTTTTCCTACCCAGAATCCTCTGCAAACCTCAAATTTAGCTGAAAAAATCAGATTTTTCTCAAATTTGTGTGTGGGACAGTTCTGGAATCTGCATGGATCCACAAATTTCCTACCACCCAGCGTTCCCCCAGGTCTCCCGATAAAAATGGTACCTCACTCGCGTGGGTGGGTTAAGCACCCGCGACAGGCAAGGGCCCAAAACGTATTGAGGAGACATCAAAATTACCCATCACGAAACAACCTGGATTTGCAAGGGGGTCACCTGGGTTTTTGGCCCGGGCTCTGCGGCCACCTTGGAAAACTACCAAACCCACACATTTCTGAAAACTAGACACCCGGGTGAGTCCAGCGAGGTATGGCTTGCGTGGATCCCCCAACCTTTTCCTACCCAGAATCCTCTGCAAACCTCAAATTTAGCTGAAAAAAACACATTTTCCACATGCCGTGCCGGCACAAATGTCCTACCCCACAGCGTTCCCCTCAGTCTCCCGAGTAAAATGATACCTCACTTGTGTGGGTGTCCAATGCAAAATTGCCTAAAAATTTATTTTTAAAAAAATGTAGCGCTTAGAATTCTTGGTGCTATACCCTTAATCCCTATGTTGTTGGCTCTTCCCAGTCACAGGCCCTTGCCCTACCCACACAAGTGAGGTATCAGTTTACTCGGGAGACTGAGGGGAAAGCTGTGGGGTAGGGCATGTGTGCCGTCACGAGGATTCCACACATAAATATGTGGAAAATTTGTTTTTGTCAGCTAAATCTGAGGTTTGGAGGGGATTCGGGGTAGGAAAACGTTGGGGGATTCACGCAAGCCATACCTCGCTGGACTCCCCCGGATGTCTAGTTTTCAGAAATATGTGAGTTTGGTAGTTTCCCAAGATGGCCACCGAGCCCGGGGCCAAAAACCCAGGTGACCCCCCTTGCAAAACCAGGTTGTTTTGTGATAGGTAATTTTGATGTCTCCTCAATACGTTTTGGGCCCTTGCCTGTCGCAGGTACTTGACCCACCCATGCGAGTGAGGTACCATTTTTATCGGGAGACGTGGGGAACGCTGGGTTGTAGGAAATTTGTGGATCCATGCAGATTTCAGAACTTTCCCACACAGAAATTTGAGAAAATTTGATTTTTTTCAGCTAAATTTGAGGTTTGCAGAGGATTCTGGGTAGGAAAACGGTGGGGGTCCAATCAAGCCATACCTCGCTTGACTCCCGGGTGTCTAGTTTTCAGAAATGTGTGGGTTTGGTAGGTTTCCCAAGATAGACGCCGAGTGAGGTACCATTTTTCTCTGAACACTTTGGGGAATGCGGCGTGGGTGAAATTTTGTGGATCCATGCATAAAGACTGTGGCATTTTTTTTGGGTGGTTGGGCATTGGCATGCCTATTCTGGGCTAACCTGACCCCTGAATTAAAAAAAATATATATATTTCCTGATGCCTAATGGGCTTTCTGTCCCTCCGGGGGGGCAGATAAGGGGCTATTGCCCCCATCTGCCTCCCGGAGGGGGCAGAAAGAGACTGTGGTAATTGTTTTTGGGGTGGGGGCATTGGCATGCCGATTCTGGGCAGCCCCCACCCCTACATCATAAAAAAAAAATCCCTGGTGCCTAGTGGGCTTTCTGCCCCCCCAAGGGCAGATCAAGGGGCTACTGCCCCATCTGCCCCTGGGGGGGCAGAAAGACTGTTGCATTTTTTTGGGGGTGGGTGGGGGCATTGGCCTGCCCATCTTGGGCAGCCCCCACCCCTAAATCAAATGTAAAAAAAGTCCCTGGCTTCTAGTGGGCTTTCTGCCCCCCCCGGGGGGTCAGATTGGGGGCTACTGCCTCTGTCTGCCCCCCGGGGTAAGAAAAATTGGAATTTGTCTGGGGGGGGGGCGGGATGGGGGCATTGTCATGCCCATTTTAAGCAGCCCCCACCCCAACATTACTAAAAAAAAAATCCCTGGTTTCTGGGGGTCAGATTGGTGGCTACTGTCCCCATCTGCGCCCCAGGGGGGGCAGAAAGACTGTAGTGCCCAAAATAAATTGGGGGGAGCAAAGGCCCTTGCCCAAGGGGCCGCTCCCCCCTCCCTGGTGTCTAGTGGGTGTATCCCTGCTTGGGGATTGCCCCAGCCCTGCTTGGGGATCGCCCTCCTGGGGCAATCCCCAAGCAGGGATCCACTAGTCAGGGGTACCATTGGAAAGGGGAGATTCTCCCCTTTCCAATGATACCCCTCCAGTCTTTCTACGTGCCCGGGGGGCTGAGATAGCCCCCTGAGCACATAGAAAGTGAAACTGAAATGTGCCTAAAGGCTCATTTCAGTTTCGGTTTCTATGAAATGACGACAGCGCGACGTGCGCGCTGATCGTCATTTCAGGGAAACCAGGGGGAGAGCCTCGGGAGCTGGGGAAGCTCT
>CAWUFW010001063.1:523006-530506 GCA_963921515.1 Calotriton arnoldi
GGGCCCCCTGAGCGACGCCGGGGAGTCGGACTTCTGTACGCCACATTTCCCGTGGAGGGCGGGGATTCGGCGCTGGGCTCTTCCCTCTTCACTCACCGTTACTGGGGGAATCCTGGTTAGTTTCTTTTCCTCCGCTTAGTAATATTCTTAAATTTACCGGGTCGCCATGTCTGATCTGAGGTCGTAGTCGGAATATGCCGCCGGATCGCTAGTCGGCATTGTTTATGGTCGGAACTACGACGGCCTTCTACAGAGCGGCAGGCCTGGAGACGGAGCCCAGGGGGGAGCACATGACCTGGGGCCCAGCGGGGCCCCTGGACCCCGTCGGAGCTCCCGGGCCCGGGAGGTCTCCCCGGCCCCACGGGACCCCATCCCGGGTACCCTGCCACGCGGCAGGCCCGAGGACGGAGCTCAGGGTGGGGAGGGCGCCCTCCCCAGGGCCCTCAGGAGCCAGGTTCAGAGCTCCTGAGCCCAGCCAAGCCGGGGGAGGTTCCCCGGGCCCGACGGAACCCCGTCCCTGGCCTTCAGCGGAGCGGCAGGCCGGGAGACGGAGCCTAGGGTGGGAGCGCACGAACTGGGGCCCGGCGGGGCCCCTGGACCCTATCAGAGCTCCCCAGCCCGGTAGGACTCCCTGGCCCCGTGGGACCCCATCCCGGGCGCCCTGCCATGCGGCAGGCCAGAGGACGGAGCCCGGGCAGAAGGGCACCCTCCCCAGGGGCCCCGTTTGGAGCTCCTGAGCCCAGCCAAGCGGGGGATGCTCCCTGGGCCCGACAGAACCCCGTCCCGGGCCTTCTGTGGAGCAGCAGGCCCAGAGACGGAGCCCTGGGTGGGAGCGCCTGACCCGTGGCCCTCAGGGGCCCCGTTCGGAGCTCCTGAGCCCAGCCAAGCCGGGGGACCCCTTGTCCCCGTCGGAGCTCCCGGGTCTGGGTCCCGGCAACTCCTCAATTTCTAAAGAGATTGAGGAGTTGCAACCCGAAAGGAACATTTTTGATAACCTCAGTAAGAGAGAAAGGGAGGCTTTAAAGACACTGAGTAACAGAACAGACATCATTATAAAACCAGCTGATAAGGGGGTGCTACGGTGATCCAGAGTACTACGGCTTATAGGACGGCCTGTATGAATCTCCTGGCAGACACCAAGTATTACAAGAAAATTTCGAGAGACCCCACAGCCCGACTAAAAAAGACAATCAGTACCATGACAAAAGAAGCACTAGATCACGACTGGATTACAAAAAGGAACATGCATTCCTTAATCCGGATGATCCCAGAATACCATTGTTTTACACTATACCTAAGATACATAAAGGGAAGACTCCTCCACCTGGTAGACCCATTGTATCTGGAATAGGTTCTCTTTTAGAGCCTATTTCTAAATTCACTGATTGGTTCCTCCGTCCTCTCGTTCCACGCATGAGGTCATTTGTACAGGACACCAAACATTTACTTAACCTCCTTACTGATGTAATTTACCATCCAACACACAACATCATGGTTTGCCTGGATGTTGAGGCACTATACACCAGTATTCCACAGGAGGAGAGCATCCGGGCCATTGAGGGTCTGTTACAGGAAGAGAACTGGACTTGGGATGCTCCTGTGGATTGGGTTATCAGGCTTATACGCTTAGCTCTAACTGAGAACTTTTTCAGTTTTGAAGATCAGCTATATCTCCAGGTCCACGGAACATCTATGGGCAGCACTTTTGCGCCGAGTATAGCGTGTCTGTATGTGGGCCAACTGGAGGACCAGCACATCTGGTCCAACAACCCCTATTCTAACAATATCAAGAAGTGGCTACGATATATAGACGACATTTTGATCGTCTGGGAGGGGGATTGTTCCTCTCTTAACGAGTTCCACGTGTGGATCAATCAGCTCAATCCACACCTGAATTTCACAATGACTTATGATAAAGAACAAGTGGCTTTCTTAGATGTCAAGATCAGTGCTGAAGATGGGAGTTTGGTTACTTCCCTTTATAAAAACCTACAGATAGAAATAGTCTCCTACATTTTAACTCTGCACACCCACGTGCATTACGTGAGAATTTACCTATTGGACAATTCTTGCGTATTCGCAGAAATTGCAATGATTTAGGAGACTATAAAGCTGAGGCAGAAATATTGTCTAAAAATTGGCAGAAAGGGCATACCCTAAAAGAATCATTGATAGGGCTAGAAAAAGGTCGCGGAACACACCCAGAGAAGCACTCCTCGAAAGTCACGAAAAGAGAGAGAAGGACACTTTGATATAATTCTTCCTCTAACACAATCAAGAAAATAATAAATAAAAAATGGTCCATTTTAACATCCAATAAACTGACGTTTGAAAAACCGATGTTTTCTTTCCGCAGAAATAGGAGTATTAGAGATACACTTATCCATACTAGATTTGGTACTCCAAAAATTACCCATCAAGCTACTCTCTGGAATAATCCACCAGTTATTGGCCATTTTCCATGTGGCTCTTGTGTAGCATGTGCTTTCACAGAACACACAAAGAGATCGACCTTGGTATGCACCACGCATGGGAACAACGTTCGCATACAAACTGCAACAGCGATAAAGTCATATACATGATTAAATGCCCCTGCCAATTGATGTATATTGGTATGACAAGTAGGAAGGTAAAGGTGCGTATTAGTGAACATAGGAGCACTATAAGGCGGGCCATCTCGGCGACAAAATTGACATCTCATTACCTGGAAATGCAACATACTGACACAGATATCAGATGGACAGTGATTGAAAAAATGAAAGGGTTTGGCGATCTTACAAAGGTCCTATTAGAACGGGAACAGAGATGGGTCTACAGACTTAGAACTCATATCACGGGATTGAACGATTCCATACCTTGGAATCAATTAAATCGATAACATCGGTATTGCTTTCCCCTTGTGTTCACATAGTGTCTTATTTGAACATTCAAAGAGTAATTTACCTAGGTATTGGTCAATCTGTACCAACCCCAAATTTTTTTTCTGAGTTAGGTTTTTACCCCCTGTTTGCGTTGTTTCATTCTTATCACAATTATATATTATATATAAAAAAATTTATATATATATATTGCCCAGTACCAAAAGTGATTTGGGGGTGTGTGAGAACTCTTTATCAATATATATACCTCACGGTTCAGAATCGGTTAAGGATTCGCTAGTTATCACATATTTATTTCCTTCCTTTTTTTGTGCAGCGCGTTTTAGCCTACACACGTTAACACAGAATCTTACTTAACACATAGGAACCATCGTGGATATTATTAGAATAATTTTATATCCCGTACTTCATTACCCAGCTAACCCTTTACTTTTGTGAGTCATCCGGAGCCATTACTATGCGACTCCGAAAAAAAGTGTGTGCTTTTCCCTCGTTTCGGGATCAGGGGTTAATTTGGTGCAGCGCGTTGTAAACACATATACGCAAACACAGTATCTCATTGGAAAACCAAGTAACCCCTCCGGGTCTCATGTGATTGCCCCGTTATCGTTAGAAAATTTGTTTTCATTCTGCACTTTCTTCCGCACTACATTACCCAGCTTTCCCTCCACTGTCTAGAGGAATCCGGAGTCATCACCATGCGACTCCGGAAGTGTGCGTTCATTCCTCACCTTGGATTAGGTTTTCCCCCCTCCCCCCTGTTTTCCTTTAAATCGAGGCCGTCTCTTCCTACCCAACAGAGAGCCGACGGGACCCACACCGAGTAGGTGAACTACGGGGCAGGACCTCTGAAGGCGTGAGTAACGGTGCACACTATATACGGATGAAGGTATGGGCATCAACCTCCACGAACGGAGGAGTTTGCTTATTGTTTCTAACTCCCCCTGGTTCTTGTCTCTCTTTTGTTTTCTTTCCTGATTGTATTGCACGCCCATTCATGTTCTCACTTTGACCACAATCAACTAGTGTGCGACTACGGGGCTACCCCTTATCCGTGAGGCCCGGCGTGAAACATTACTCCACCCTAGATGGGGTAAGAATTGATGTGTGTTTGCGTTTTTTGGTTTTAAGGATGAATGAAATGGCGGTTATGTTTTAGGAATGAGTGACGTTTGGATTATCAAGTGAATCACAAGACACCTGCGTGTAGGTAGTGATAGTATGCGGAAAGTTTCCGCCACTAAACACACCACACACAACTATTTCTAGATCACGCATTGAGTGAGTTTAGAAGAAAGACTGATATCACACATGCCAAATGTAGGGCAATGAATTGGTTGCTTCCCTGTCACCCGATGTGGCACGATGGTGAGGAGCACGAATTATTTAATCAAATTTGTACAATATCATAGAAGATTCAAACACTGTTTCTTTTTGTTGTTGTTTTTCTTTTCTTTCCACAGATGGAACAACCAACTTTGTATAATTTACACTGACTAACGGTAGAAGGAGCAGCTATCTGCCCTTCATAAACAGGGTAGGGAAATTCTCTTACCCTTGTCGTCTCTTTTTATTATTATTTTCCAGGGGTGCTAGATTATCGCCCTGATGAAAGTCCAGCACCCGTAAGGGCCATATAGGATTGAAACATGTTGGCATTAGGGTCCTAGGACCATAATATCCCGAAGACCCTAATTTTAGCTTTATTTTTAATATTTCAGCGAGATCCAAGAATAAAGGGACACTGGGATCTTTCTGAGATTTTTAAATCTTTATTCCCCCTGGCCAAAAACATATCATTAAGAGCTCCCTGAAAGATTGGTTGAGCCCACCCTGACTTTTAGGCGTCAGGGCGACCCGATGATGAAGCATGACACCACTAGGGTGTGTGAGGGTATATAAAATAAGAAGGACTTGCTTCCTTGCCCACCACCCGGTGGTGTAAACTGTCGTCTTCAGCGAGGGTCTATGGTTATTCGATCAGGTTCCATCTAAGACTGTATGTATAAGGCAATAGGGGAGTACTTTATGTGAATTGAAACTTCGGAGGGAACCAGCAACTAGATGGTTCGATTAGTCTTTCGCCCCTATACCCAGGTCGGACGACCGATTTGCACGTCAGGACGGCTACGGACCTCCACCAGAGTTTCCTCTGGCTTCGCCCTGCCCAGGCATAGTTCACCATCTTTCGGGTCCTATCACGCACGCTCATGCTCCACCTCCCCGACGGAGCGGGCGAGACGGGCCGGTGGTGCGCCCGCCGCTGCCTGCGCGGCAGGATCCCACCTCAGCCAGCGCGCGCCGGCCCTCACCTTCATTGCGCCACAGGGTTTCGCTCGGCCCTCCGACTTGCGCACGTGTTAGACTCCTTGGTCCGTGTTTCAAGACGGGTCGGGTGGATAACCGACATCGTCGCAGACCCCTGGCGCCCGGCATGGGCCTCCCCACCCAACGGCATGACACGGTCGGGGCGCACTGAGCACAGTCCGCCCCAGTTGACAGTCGCGCATGGAGCAGGGGGCCCCGTCCCCCTTCCCCGCCCCGGCGCGCCCAGAGGGGCGGCTGGGAGCGGGTGCCCGGGGGAGGGCGTGGAGGAGGTCGAATCTCCCTCGGCCCCGCAGACACAGCAAAGCTGCTGCCAGGGGGGCTGTAACACCCTCGGCCAGAGTGGAGGGCCACCTGCCACCCCGAAGCCTTCCCAGTCGACCCGGAGCCGGTCGCGGCGCACCGCCGTGGAGGAAATGCGCCCTGAGGGGGCCAGGTAGGGCCCAGGCGCCGGTCTCGCGGATGGGATCCGGAACTCCCGGGCCACCGACCTTCCCGCCATGTTGAATCCTCTGGGCGGACTGCACGGACCCCACCCGTTTACCTCTCGACGGTTTCACGCCCTCTTGAACTCTCTCTTCAAAGTACTTTTCAACTTTCCCTTACGGTACTTGTTGGCTATCGGTCTCGCGCCCGTATTTAGCCTGAGATGGAGTTTATCACCTGCTTTGGGCTGCATTCCCAAGCAACCCAACTCCGAGAAGACCCGATCCCAGCATGCCAGGGGCCGCTACGGGCCTAACACTGTCCGCGGGGTGAGCCTCGATCAGAAGGACTTGGGCCCCCTGAGCGACGCCGGGGAGTCGGACTTCTGTACGCCACATTTCCCGTGGAGGGCGGGGATTCGGCGCTGGGCTCTTCCCTCTTCACTCACCGTTACTGGGGGAATCCTGGTTAGTTTCTTTTCCTCCGCTTAGTAATATTCTTAAATTCACCGGGTCGCCATGTCTGATCTGAGGTCGTAGTCGGAATATGCCGCCGGATCGCTAGTCGGCATTGTTTATGGTCGGAACTACGACGGCCTTCTACAGAGCGGCAGGCCTGGAGACGGAGCCCAGGGGGGAGCGCATGACCTGGGGCCCAGCGGGGCCCCTGGACCCCGTCGGAGCTCCCGGGCCCGGGAGGTCTCCCCGGCCCCACGGGACCCCATCCCGGGTGCCCTGCCACGCGGCAGGCCCGAGGACAGAGCTCAGGGTGGGGAGGGCGCCCTCCCCAGGGCCCTCAGGAGCCAGGTTCAGAGCTCCTGAGCCCAGCCAAGCCGGGGGATGTTCCCCGGGCCTGACGGAACCCCGTCCCGGGCCTTCAGCGGAGCGGCAGGCCGGGAGACAGAGCCTAGGGCGGGAGCGCACGAACTGGGGCCCGGCGGGGCCCCTGGACCCTATCAGAGCTCCCCAGCCCGGTAGGACTCCCTGGCCCCGTGGGACCCCATCCCGGGCGCCCTGCCATGCGGCAGGCCAGAGGACGGAGCCCGGGCAGAAGGGCACCCTCCCCAGGGGCCCCGTTTGGAGCTCCTGAGCCCAGCCAAGCGGGGGATGCTCCCTGGGCCCGACAGAACCCCGTCCCGGGCCTTCTGTGGAGCAGCAGGCCCAGAGACGGAGCCCTGGGTGGGAGCGCCTGACCCGTGGCCCTCAGGGGCCCCGTTCGGAGCTCCTGAGCCCAGCCAAGCCGGGGGACCCCTTGTCCCCGTCGGAGCTCCCGGGTCTGGGAGGACTCCCCGGCCCTACGGGACCCATCCCGGGCACCCCAGCCACGCGGCAGGCCCGAGGACAGAGAACCGGACGGGGGGACGTCCTGGCCAGGCTGAGAACCCTCCAGGCCGAGAGGGGTTCCGGAGTATCCTGTCCCTAGTAATCAGGAGGAAGGCCACCCCTCTTTCTGATAAACCTGTGCGCACCGACTGATGGAGGGGACCCAGGGCACGGAGGTGCCCGACCTCCTGGAGCCCTGGCTGGGATCGGGGAGGCGAATGAGCCCTCATCGGGACTTCCAGGGCGGCCCGGCCATCTGGTCACACCATTGGAAAGCATTAGGCGCGACCAGATGGCCGAAGTCATGGGCGCAACCAGATGGCTGGGCCCGGGAGACAGCCATCTGCCCGCCCTGTTCCTTCACGGGAGGGCTCCCACCTGCCCTTGCAGGGCTCAGGGGCTCCGCGTCCCAGGGGCTCAGAGAACCCCAGCTGGCCTCAGGCCTGGGGCTGCGAATGGGGGTCCCCAACGGACCTCCGACCCGGGCCCATGGCAGAGCTTAACCCATCCATGGTCCCCCCCATGGGCCCGCCCAGCGCTCCCGGGCC